>JAPYYV010001223.1:0-32195 GCA_030522625.1 Copidosoma aretas
TCAGCGACCCCGAAAACCCCCGAGTATACAGTTTTAGAGCCATTTGCCTCGTTTTCTTGAAAATCTGAATCCGTCATTTTGAATCCGCCATCTTGAATTAAAAAATTTTAATACTCTGACTTCATATCCGTACTAAGTGACCCCAAAAGCCCCCAAATAAAAATTTTCAAGTGAATTCATGGAAAAGAAGAATGTGTGCCGCCTGTTTTGCACGATAAATCGCAAAAATGGCATTTTTAGGTTAGAGCGGTCACTAGAACTTTAAAAAAAACACCCAGATTGGCACATATCCTTTTTTTTTTGACCAAACAATAGATCTAGGAGGTAAGAAGTAGAAAAAAAAAAAATTTTCTCTGAAGGACCACTCTAATATATATATATATATATATATATATATATATATATATATATATGTACATTTTTTTCACTGTCTCTTTCAACACTCTGTGCTGTGGCTGTTACGTACAACCGAAAAGTGCAAAGTGCAAGAGCAACCGGGAATAATGGCCTCTTACCAGGGCTACTCGACAGATTAACTATAACTTGTGAAATGATTGTTACAAATTAAATGTCAAATAATTAGTGACGTTAAAGCTAATCTTAATTTTATCAAGCAGTGATCCCGGTATTTTTTTTAGATGGTGGAGATGACTATGCAATGTCTTTGTATCAGATGGCAAGCTTAATATAAGTTCCCCGGTGACAGTCCTTTAATTATTATTACATAACTTTTAAACGAACGCACTAATGTACATAAAGTAAAAATGCTTTGAAGAACTTGATCTTACTTAAATTAGAACCAAATTAGAGCACCTAATCTTAAAACCTTACGGTGTTATGACTAAACCAGTAAGTGCTATAAAACTAAGCTATTTCTGAAATTTCACTATAATGTAAAATTTTTTTTTCGGTTCAACACAGTTTTCTAACTGTATGATACTTAATATTCATATACTTATTAAAATGTATTTGTATTGTGATATGTTTTATTATTTATGCATAGTATATTGTACATAAATATTGTTTGTTTTTCGCCTATTTATATGTTAAATTTTAAGACATCATTTGACTCATTGAAAAAGTTAAATTTCACTTATGTAGCACAAAAATTCTACCTATGTACAAGGGGGAACATCTCTTAGTTAAATACGAGTATAAAAATACATCAACTAATTGATTAGTTAAATTTACTGAGTTGTAATAAAAAGTTGGCTTAAACATTTAAAAAGCACTATCTACACTTATTCAGATTTGAAGAGTTGGGTCTAGCATACAAAGTAAGAATAATATGTTTGACTACTCGTTCCCATAAATTATGTCAGTCAAGTTAAACATTTTAAAATATATTATTCGTATTCTGCTTCCCTATGAAGGAAGCTTTATGTCAGTCAAAAATAATGAGAATTAATGTGATACATATTGTTACAGGTGGTTATGGCAACTGGCCTCATTCTGGCCTTGATAACCACCAGGATCGTAACTATGGTTATGAAAAACTGAGGTGAATAATAATTATTTGTACAAAAATGAAATATGGATGAAATTGTTGCAATTTATTTTACGCAGTGGTTGTATGAAACTAATAAATTCTTTCATAACAATAATAATTATAGGTCAGAGAAGAGCAGGTAGATTGGTAAAATATAAGAAACGCGTCGCCCAAAATCTATATACATCATGTTTGATGGAACGCCACATACTTTTTTTAGATGCGACTCTAAGTACTCGTGAGCATTTTTTTTCAAAACTGTGAATCCTGATTTATTTGATTCTAGAAATGTATCCGAAGAATCAATTTTGCCGAGTATTTTATTTATAACGCTGATCATAGAATCAAATTATGTTTTAAATTCTATTCATAATCAACATTTTTTTGGTTCGACTCAAACGAAAATGGTTCTAATTTAATTCGATTGGTGCATAAATCGAGCTCATGAAAAATTTGATTAACGATAATAACGATCCAAGTTTGAATGGAGCACATAGTGAATCACATTCATTTTTCATCCGATTTATTTAGGAGGTTAATGTTCGACTCTGAAAAAGTTGTCAAAAAGTGATATCATTTTGTCAAATTAAATGTAATCAGTATGACTCAAATATTTAATTGTTTTGAAAAATTGTAACTATAAACATGTACGATAATTAAATAATATTTTTGTTATGTGTTCTTTGTATTACGTACATCAATTTTAACAATGATTTTAAACACTTAATTCAAATGATTTCAACATGAAATAATTTTAAATACGTTTTTTATACTATTTAAGCCATAAAACTATAATCAAGAATTAATACGCTGATTTTTAAACAAGATAGTACAAAACCTTGTTCATGCATCCAAAATATGGTTTATTATAATCCTAGAGTAGCAAGAGGGAGAGAAGAAAGACGAAGAGTAGAAGAAAGAGGTAGAGGAGTATGCGAAGGAGGGGAGCGAGAAAAAGGAGGAAGCGTAGTTGGAAGAAAAGAGCATGGAAGAAGAGAGCATGGAAGAAGAGTAGGAAGAGGGGAATTAGATGAAGACAAAGATAGACAGACGAAAGAAGACAATGAGTAGCGACTGTTCAGTAAGAGAAAATCGGATAGAAAAAGGAATTATTAAAAAAAAAATCTTTATAAATTTTGTTTGTCTAAAAAAAATGTTAGATACTGCATGCGAAAAGTAATAAAAAATTCATACTATTTGTATACTATTTGTTAGTGCTAAATATTATTTTTATTCTTTTTCTTGTAAGTGTAAAATATTACGAATTACACAATTTTTTTTACAATTTCGAACCCTCAAAGCGTGTAAATCTCTGTTCGCGTGATTAAAATAAAGCTGAAACCAACGGTGTGCGTAATTGCTAACGATATTTGTACATATTATAAACGTTACAAATTTTTGTACCTAAAATGTAGCCGATTCATCGTTGGACCAACAGAAAGTAAAATTACAGCGCAGTATTATCACTGCAAGCCGAAAAACGGATTTTTCATCTTGTATTGAGATGATTTTTCGCTAGCAAACTTTTTTTTTTATATTTCTATTTCTCTAAAGAACTGACCAATTAGTAAATCACAAGTGTGAGTGTTTACAGGGTTTTTTGTGTACAGTTTTTCACGCTATTTTTGTTTCTGTCATGTTCAAAATTTTTGATCGAATTGAATCATTGTATGATAATTTTGTATTGAAACTACGCATATTGTTTGCTTTCTGATCTTCTGACCTATAGTAAGTCTGAAGTAATAATTCGATGTGGGCTCCTTAAAAAACAATATATGTGATATAAAATATTGGTAGGATGTACAATTCTCGAAAGAGGGATACCCTGACGATTGAAGTACAAGAACATCACGGAAAGCATATAAGAGAAGAAATAGATGTATATTGCATAATGATGCAAAGACATTTTTTAATAATTATAACAATAATAGTAATAGCTATTATTATTATTATGGGTGTTATGATCATCATTATTAGTTGTCCTAATTATAAGCCCACAATACCAGAAACTTATATTGTCTCCGATTCATAAATGGGAAAACTGTGAGCCTTCATGCGGAGTGCTATGAAACCTCGGCTGTACACCAGCATACAAAGTTTTAATCAATATAAACATTCAAAGTAATACAGAGGCAGAAAACATTTTGGTAACAAAGATCTCTTGTAGAGAAGCTTATATTATGATTATTTTAATTAAATCTTTGTTTAAATAGTTTATTTTTCTATTAAATTAATTGATTGCCACTTTAATTAAATGAGTATCGATAAACGTAAGGTTATTTGTATTATGCTAAAATTCACTCTAGCTGTTGAAATCATGATCTTTTATTTTAATTATCTTTTCCTCTACACTATTAAGTGTTTACTATGAAAAAAAATGTCTAATATACAGGTAAGGAGTTACTTCATCATCCTGCCATTAGTGAATCTCCTCCGCACAGGCCAAAAACTGCTTCCGATACTTTCAGACTATTTAACTTAACAATCGTGTATAGGTCCCGGCATAACTTGACATTTTGGAAAACAATTTAAACCATATACCTTACATTGGACCAAGACAAACAGTTTTTGTATGGAAGTATGAGACATTGATCATTAAGATGTCTTCTTGTTGATAATTGTAAGTATAATTAAATACTTTCCTCAAAATTACTCATAAAATTACAGAAACATCATTTGGCGATGTATAAACGATGGAAGATTGTCAGGATGACATAGTAGCAACGTACCTAAATTTTAAAGGTCATCATCTACTTCAAGTGTACCTGCTACTACGATTCGATAGTAACAACAGCTTGTTATTCAACCAGCTGTCTTCCCAATTTGGTATAAAGTTTGTCACGTATTTGTAACATACTTTTGTTGATACATGTGTCTGTGATTAACGAAGATAATTTTCCTTGTTTATTTAAATGCAGTGTCCACTTTTTATAGAGCACCTACATTTATCGAGTGCCTCCTGTTTCATCCTTATTTCATTATTTCTACTTTCAGCATTCTCCTACTTTTGTCTTCTCTTTCGGGTTACTAATACTCTGACAGCTTGATGACAAAGTAATAGAGATGTCTGCCCGATGAAATGCTTTACTATGGCACCTCCTGCCAACAAGGCAATAGGAATGGAAGTATCATCACTGCCTGTTCCTCTCGTCGATAACAAGTAATCTTTACGTTACACTTCTCTCAAAACTTTTATAATTCTACCCTAATACACAAAATATAAATGTTTCTAAGAAAATATTTTACTATTCACAACTCTGCTGTACCGCGGAAAAAAGCTGTAAGTGACATTTTTGTCGAAAATAAGTTATTCATATTGATCGATTCGTTAGGGAATTCCACGTCTTATAGCGTTTTTAAACATTTGGTATCTTTTTTTGTATATAAATAATAATTGATTGAACATCAATAACAATTTTTTGACAATTGCTGGTACAACCATCGCTGTATAGTAAATGTTTGTTGTCTGTAAGGTGAGAAACTGTTTGGCCATGAAAGGTTGGCAATACTGCGTTAAGTATAATAAGTACATCCGACTTCCTATTAAGTCTCATTGAAAAACGAGTTTAAATGAATGCGAGTAAAAAGGTCTAGTATTTTTTATAACAACCGCTCAAATATTTTAATCAATATTTATTTCATACCGTTAATTATTTAAAGCTTGTTTTGTCTAATAATGATTTATTATTTCAATAACTGGCAATATTCTACCATGTCGTTCTTTTGCCTGGTATGCTTAGCATGGTACTGTTAATTATTATTTCACTGCAATGCTTGAATTTGCATTTAGTCATTTTATCATTATTTTATATTTTGTTTCCCTAAACGTGCTGCACAAACCTTGTTTTTACTAAGGGCTTGTTTTTTTTTCTTTTTTTTAGCTCTATATGTCCTTTCTGGTAACTTTGCTCGTGGTCTCTGGTTTTCTGTGATCGGAAAAGTATTAAGCATCGATCTACGACTTATAGTTTTTGTCACGACGTATATCTGTCATTCGGTAATCTTGACGTATTACTTATCTACGAGTCTTAAATATTGCTTTTTACTTTCTGTCTATGTACTATTTTTTATCATTTCACGTTAGTCTTGTATAATTTTGGTGTCTTTCTGCATCAAGACTTTTTATTTTAGATATATTACATTATGCCCTTGTTTGCAAAAGAGTTTCAACGGTATCTATGTATAGATTTACAGAATAATTAAAAACATTCATTTGTATCAATAAATAATGGGATATTGTCAGTACTTGTTGGCCAAGAGGACAACAATTAATAATGTGACAATTAAATCTTCTTAACGACTATTTTCTTATGTGTAAAAACAAGACAACAAAGAAAGTCTAAACGGTTTCAGAGCCTTATATTTTAAAATTACGTGATGTACGTCCAATACCGCAGTTACATAAGTTATAATTAGCTAATATCGACTACGCCAATGAAACTATTTTTTAGCCTACCTTGATTAACTTCTTCTTTCTGTAGAGTTCTTTGTATTGTTATGATAATGTTGTAATCAGGACATTGCATGACTTGTAGATATGAAGCAATTCGTAGTTCAGTATCCATGGTATAGTTTTTGTACATGTTTAAAAATAATCTGTTTCTTAAATTCACGCATAACGGAAATCTTCGATGAGCATTAATAGCCGCCAGTTTTATTTCCATTGGAATAAATCCACTTTCATCTTTGATGCAAATTTCTAATAATTTTAGTAATGTGGTGGTTACAATTCCAATATTCCCTATTGCCTTGAGTGCTTCAAGTGTCTGAAAGGAAAAGCCATATTAAAAAAACCTTATGATTCAAAATCTATTGCAAAGAATGACTAGTTTTTTTATACATAGCTTAACAATATTTCATAAAATTTGGAGCCTAATTTGAAGAAAGCCACAAAAATATAAGAAAAATAAGATTATGTAATCGAAGCAATGTAAGTTTTTTTTTAACTCCGAGACCTTGTGACGAGCCAAGAAAAATTATATTATTTTTCGAATGAATTTGTTATAAGTTCGGTTGAAAAGATGTTTAAAACTCGCAGAGATGTGTAAGATCTTATGTAAGTTCTCAAATGTATCCAAATCATTCTCCATTTTAACTCCTTTAAGGTCAGTTCTCTAGTAAATATTAATAAAATATGTAAATGACTGATTTGTTGAGCATGTATTGTACCATAACAGAATTAATTTTGTTGAAACATTTATATTCAGAATATTACTAAATGGTGTTAAATGGTTAAAAAAGCCGTATCTTAAAAAAATTTGTAACATAGCTTGAAGTTATCTAATAACAGGGTGATACTACAGTATGATGTTACTTGCAAAAAAATGATATATTTTCATAAATTTGGGTGTATTGTTTACTTTAATCAGCCAAGTATATAAAAACTTGCCTTAGTTCTTATACATATTTTTTCCCGGGTTCTGGGGCTATACTTGTTTAATACCTTAGAAGAACTATCGATTAATACTGCCTGAAAGATCAATCTATATTTTCAGTTTCACGCCCACGAATCAAAAAATGATAGCTGAATAAAAACATTATGGGTATTTCAGAGTTTTTGGATGACGAAATTTAAGAATAAAAGTTTAATGCTTACAATATTACACAATAATCTTGTTATTTCTTGTGTTGGTGACACAATTTATTAATTTGCTCGAATAAACATCAAAACGCATTGCCCGATGGATGCATGGAGATATTAACCTCTAACCCAGAAATGTATCCTAACAATACATTTCCTATTAGAACCCCTACTTATCATATTTACATTTCAATGGTAACTAGTGATTTAAGTAAGCTAGAAGACAGCAGTAGTCTGCTACCTATACTGGCTTGCTAACCATATTCATTGTTTGTAAGTCTACTCGTATTAGAAATATTTAGAACGTATTAAGAATAGAAACGCATCCAATAAAAGTACTTAACATTACAACAAGAGTGGAGCTTATATTGTTACAGTGAATTTAGACTTATAGCATAGAAAAATTATTATAAAGCTAAAAGGCTTTTCTTGTATTGGCGATTGCGGATTTGGCAGTAAACATTAAGAAAATCAGAGAATTTTCTTTATAAGATTCCTTCAAAAAAAAAAAAAATTTAATTTTCTGGATGTGCAAGCTAAGATAGCAGGACAGATACGAAAAATAATAAACAATCGATAAAAATATCTGAAATTTAAAGTTTTGAGTTAGTTTAATGATTAAAAATGATCATATTTGCTTTGATATAAGAAACAGTGGCATCTGACTGTTAAGAGTCTCTGACAACAAATAAAAAATGAAATTTTTAAAAAACTAAAACGAAAATTGAAAATGGCTGTATCATTTATGGAACCGTGTAAAATTCGAAATAATGGTTACTTGTGACTTGAAATAGCAAGTATTTATAATCTTTTCATCAACTTAATTAGCCTGACTTGTGTGTGCAACGTAGCAAACAAGTGTTTTTGAACACGGGTTTTATGAGTGCAAGAAAGTGGCAAAATCGTGTATACAACGTGTTTATTACTCAAAAATATCCGCCTCTCGATTTATGGACACGCATAAGCATCATGTTAAGGTGGTTCTTGTACAGAGATATTATAGATTGAGGTAAGTTAGCCATGATCCGGGGACATCGGTAGACAGAGAAAGAAGGCAGCTGTTAAGATGTATCTTCCTCGCACCAATTTGCTAATTTGTTGACTCGAAGTACGCGAGGGAAGAAAAGAGACAGAGCAAGAAATTATCTTATCAGCGAACATGTGCGAGAGAAATGCATGTAAACCGCTCTCTTCTTTCTGTCTATCGACGTCACTGTTCCACTTACAGTCAACCCAATTAGGTACAATGGACTGATATACGGAGTTTTAGCAGTACCAGCGTTGTGGAAAAATCTAATAGAAAATTAGCTTTGAGACATACTACGTGTGAAAGTATTTTTCGATGACATTTTAGTAGTAGCTAAATCGGAGCATGAACTTGTGGAACGTTTAGATGCGGTATTTAATGTTCTTAGTTGATCTAACAAATCTTTTCGCGTTTTGGCGTTCAGAAGTCCGTTGTTTGCGATAACGGTAAGACATTTGTGTCTGGTGAATTGAAAAGATTTTCAGACAGTCATGGTAGTGAACATAAGCTAGCAGCTCTCTTCCATCTGGCGAGTAATGGACTGGCGGAACGCTACGTGCAAACTTTTAAACGTGTGCTAGCAGAAATCGGTGAAAACGTGAAGGTAGAATCCAAATTACAAGGAATCTTGTCTAAATGTCGCATCATGCCACATACTTAAACAAAAATCTCATCGGCAGAGTTACTCTGGAAGAAAAATCATTAATAAATAGTCCCTTTTATACCAAGTAGCGATATAATTGTTAAAAATGCGCATAAAGCAAATGATTATAATGTAAACCGTGGACGTTTGCCGAATATCAAAAGATTTTCTACTAAAATTTTTATACCATCATCTATTTGTAAGTATGTCAAAGTTTTCTTGAAAGTTTACAAATGCTTCAATTTACTGTTCAAATAAATAACTATATCATATAGGGACAAATTGTTGATTCATTCTTCAAAAAACTTGATACGTAAACGTTATAGATCCATCTATTATAGAAATCAAATTATTTATTTAGTTGAAGCAAAAAGTTTTAATGGAAAGGCTTTTGTCATTAGTCCCACATAACCGAGGAAAGACAGAACTCCCAAGTACCCAAATTAAAAAAAAAATTTACCATGTATTATTGTCATTTGTTAAAAAAAACATGTGTGTCTTCTATGAATTCCTTGAATATATACGTAATAAGAACAAATAAACGAATTTTTAAATCAATAATTTAAATAAATGATGGTTTAAAAAAACAGAATTTTACTATAAACTTATTCTTATAATAATTGTTTATAATACATAAGTAGTTATTGCGACTCAGTGGTCCCTCACAACGAATCCCCTTCACCTGGACTGGTGAGGCTTGACGAACGAGCTACTATGTCGCAATGCATTAAGGAGGGTGAATACGACGTTCTTCTCCTTCACAATTAAGGATGGGTAATAAGTTGAACTAAAGTACGAGAGAGGGAGAGAGAGGGAGGATGCAGAGAGGAAGCAATTAGAAGAGTTAGAGAAAGCGCACTAGACCACACCTATAGTATAGCATGCACTAGACTACGCCAAAAGTGTAGCATTTATGTGTGTATGTATAGAGTGTTAGTGGACGGCCTATAATGGCGCTTATGTATATGCGTCACGCAACAGACTTTTGTGCGTACACAGAAGGAAGAGAGAATTAGATGGCACAGATTGCTGATCCTTAGTGTTTCCGTGGATGTCTTATAAACACTCTCTGGCTCCTTAAGAGAGATGTATGCGTAACGCTGACGATGCACATTCTTATATTATAATAAAATTGTCTGGTAAAAAGATACACCATGTTATTACTTATTATACTCACTTATTATGACACTTATCATCACCCCTTTTTTTACACATATACAAATCGTAATAGCTTGAATATATTTTGGAAGTTTCTTTTTACTTGTATAAGTTTTAAATGTTTTGTTCTTTAAAATTTCTATTTTCACTTATTACTGATCGCTCGATACACCAGAATGGGTTCGCACTATAAACAAAAAATACAATTTGTTTATGTTACTTCTGTATGGTATACCTAAAAGGATAGTTTGATGTCCTTACGCTATTTACGGCCTATAATAAGAATTGGGAATAAACTTTCTGTCGTGAAAGAACCATGGGCTTTCCCTTAACCATTTTTCCCTCTCATCTTCCTCCATTTAAACACTATCGGTAATCTCGTACCCTCAGTCGCAGTCCTCGAAATAAAAGGTAAAATCATCTTCTTCGTTACTTAAATCTCCCTGAAGTGTGTCTAATTTCATTTCCATGATGGAATGAAAATATTCGCGTCACTAATAAGACACTACAATCTTTAATCGTCTACAGCGTGGAGCACACTAAATATATTTATCAATATAAATACATATACTGTCTGTGTATGTATAAAATTGTCATAACACCATTATTCTATCAATAAATTTGATCTCACACCTGTAACGCTCTCGTAATCCCACAGCAGTGATGCTTGTAGTAGTTCCTATCGACTTTCTTCAAATAAAATTATTAAAAAGGCTGGATCAAGATCCAATCAGGCCTTAGCATGGTCATTATATGTTCGCCGCGCCAATCCCTCGTACACTATCTCCCTGTGCCACATCATTTGCAAATCGGCGAATGCAAGGACGTATCCTTGACAGTAACGATATTGCGTTCCGTACAATATTACTTGCACCAGCACATTTGGCACTGACTTCTTAAACGGATACTCGAGCACTCGACGTAAGTGCTGCGTTTCAAAAAATTCACGAACTACCGGTAGTATAGCAGCTTCTTCGATTACTTTGATCGCTTGTTCGTTTGCAGGCAAACCTTCTAAAGCGTCGTTCATCTCGGTCCAAAGTATTTTGACGACTGACTTCTTTTCTTCTCATGTTATAAAATTCCCTAGTTTCACCAACAAATTCCCAAAATCAGCACTCTGTAAGACAAAGCGCTTCATCTCCTCCTCCTCCTGGCAACATTTCATTCCCTACGTTAATGATAATATGTGCTGTATAAAAAATTGACACGAGAGAAAAAATCAAGGTTATTCTATTTTGCCAACGAATGCCCGTCAGTTGTTTATAAAAAAATTTTAAACAATATTCGTCATATTTTCGCTGACATCTATCACTCAGCTTTTGCAAAAAGATAATTTTTATAAAAGTTGTTAAATTATTTTCACTCAAGACGATTGAATTTTACTAACCAACGTCGATGAGCGGATTATAAAAATTTTAAACCTTTCTTACTGTTCTTTCCGCTGACATTTGTCGCTCAGCTTTCCTCTCAAATAAATCATTATGACAAACTGTTTTATTAAGCTGTCCTGAAAAATGATTATTACAATTTTATTTAAAATCTTTCTGAACTGGCATTGTAAATGGCGTTTTTCCACATTTTTTCAGTACACCTAAAAAGGTCCCCTTCCACCGCTTAATATGTATTCACCTGATGGTAAGTCTACAAAAAGAGAAGGACATTTTTTACCATGGTATAACAAGCAAGTTGCAAACGACTCTATATTTAAATTTCAACTATAAATCATAAATTACTGCTACCAAGATGTGCAAATTTTAAGACTAACTTGCTTAGCTTATCAAAAAAATTTCACAAAATTCGAAATAGATCCTTTTGTCGAATGCACGGCAATAGCTTCGACATGCATGCGTGTCTATAAGGAAACTTTTTGGACGGAAAATCAAATCGGTATTGTACCACCGGTAGGTGTTACAGATTAGTAAATAATAAATTTGAAGCAGCCCTAAAATCGTTATGCTAGGTGGAAAAACGCGTTCTTAACCGACTCATCAAGCACGGAGGACATTGCAAAGAAAAGCGATTAGCTTAATGTATCGTTGTATCGCTATCGGGCTATTGTGCTCCGCAAAGCGGTGTAGATAACCATCAAGCCGTAGTATTGCAATTCTGCGGTTGCTTTTGGCATGATTGTCCATGATGTTTCAGAATAAATAGAGATTTTACTTTAGCAACTGACCTCACAATGGTTTAATGCTACGAGAGAACCTGTGCCATGAGTGAAAAAATAGTGGCGTGTAAGTATCAGATGATCGAAAAATGGGAATGTATCTTTAATGAAGAAATTAATATAGCGAGAAACTTTGAGATTTTCTTCAAGAAAATGAAGATGATTGGAAACAAAATCCTCTTAACCCGAGTGATGCGTTTTTCGGTGGTCGTACGGGGAGTACAATTAAGAAGAATGCGTACCAGGGGACAGAAAATATTCAGTGCCTTGACGTTTGCTCGTTGTACCCATACATATGCAACCATGGTAAATTTCCTATCGGTCACCCAACGATACACGTTGTAAAAATAGTGTCGACGAATCGTTGGTGATAACAATGACGTGTCTCATGTAAACGGATTGATCATATATGATGTACTGCCACCGCCAAATTTATACCACCCCGTGTTAGCGGTAAAAATATACAAGCTAATTTTTCCACTGTATTGTACATATTGTGAAAATACAAATCAAGAAAATTGCCCGCACAAAGATGCGATCGATCGAATGTTAAACGATACATGGATATCTGACTAAGTAAAAATTTCCGTTCAATTAAGCTGTGTAGTCAAAAATGTTTATGAAATATGGCAGTATAGATTGACGCAATACGATCAAGAAAGTAGAGAAAAAGGTCTATTAGCAAAATATATCAACGAGTTTTTTAAACAAAAAGAAACAGGCCTCCGAATTTCCTCCAGAGTGTCTCACAGATGAAGATAAAGACAGATATATCAGTAAAATACGAGACACCGAGGGAATGGATCTGGATAAAAGTAAAATAAATCATAAGGCTGGATTCAGATCCGTCGCTTAATTGGGTCTTAATTCTTCTTAGGGAAAATTTGGTCAACGCGAAAATTTGAAGAAAAAAAAGTCGTCACGACCCCTGAAAGGTTGATGGAATTAGAACTTAAGCTCGTTTAAAACTTTTTAGCTATTCATGTAAGTCAGGACCTCGTGCAATATATTATGAGACCGATTTTGTTTTTTACGTTACCCAACAAGGAGAGCCTGACTTACCTGTTGGTACAACGTTTGGCTGTCTTACGGACGAATTGGCCGATAAAGGAATCGGTACATATATAACTTCGTTTTCATCTGGCGGACCAATGTTTTACGCTTACAAGTATAAAAAACCTAATGGCGACGAAGAGTGCGTTTGCAAGGTACAGGGTATGAAATTAGACTATACAAACAGCCAAAAGATAAATTCTGATTTGATTCGAGAATTCATTACATCAAATGCATCGGAAATTACATTTTTGAATCATGCTGTACGACTAACAGCTTTGCGTGATGTAATAACGCAGCCAGAAACAAAAACTTGTCAACCAGTTTACTCGTAAAGAAGATTTGTGACTATAGATACAAGTTACCTGTTTTATTACAAGTACACGGATATACAGGATATAACTGAACAAAAAAAGAAAAAAAAATACTTTTTAGAGCCAACATGATACTTATTGAAAGTCAAGATGATTGAATTACCTCGAATTCCGCACGTTCCTTGTTTTGTATTAGATGTCAGCACATTTTTTTGTAACATAATACAGCAGATGTTTATACTTTCTTGTTTAAAAAAATACGATACGCTTCCTCAGAAATATGACATCATCACATTCTTCTACAAAACGTTTAACCTTAAATGATATAAAGAAAGAAAAGGCGTCTTTATAGTAGCTGCTCACATGACTTTAAAGACAAACCTGCCACAGATGAGGATCAAACTTTCTGAAAAACCAGCCCCATCGATTATACAAGCCGCCAGAATAAGCTGATTGGTCGCACAAGTTATTTTAGCTCCAATTCCAGACATAGTGCCGGCGGCCACGGCGGTAAAAAAGGTTTGATTGGCGCTCTTTACGCTAACGTTAGCTCTCCAAAAACACTCGCAGCCTTGCGAGCAGAGCGTGGCAGGGGTCAACTGCAGTCGCTCAGATTTTCGATAGACTACAGTAAGTAATATGGATACGCGATGGAAACAAATAAAAGGAAGCCACACAGCAAATAAAGTCCTCATCGTATCGTTGTGATGGCGTCAAAGTCACATTCTTCATTTGATTGGAAGCACACTGCCATTTTAAGAGCTCTGTATCATCTCGACATGGAACACCAGAGCGCGTTGTTACGAAAAGCTGATGCCACACTGGTCAGGTCCAGTTGCAAGGGAAATGTACTGCTTACACTGGCGAACAAAAAACGCTCCCGTAAACACGCCAAAGTTCTTAGAAAACTCGCAAACAAAATAATTCATACGAAGTCAAAAAAGAAAATTATCGTACAACAGGGAGTAAGCTTTTCACCTTTTTTTATTGGATCCACTCCTGGAAACGGTTCTTTCGCTCGTATCCAAAAAAAAAATGTGGCACGCGAAAAAATTTTTTCTTCCCCAAGAGAACGTGGAACGTCTGCAAAGCGTGTGTCGCAATGATGTACTAAAATCTTTGCAACAGCCGGTTACTTCTACGAGTCGACTCAGAGTAGAAATAAATGCCATTTTGAATGTACCTACTGCCTGCGAGTGCTTTAGAGCTAAGATCGGCGGCGGTGGTGGCGGCAGTAGCGGCGCGGGCGGTGGAAGCGACCATCATCATCAATTAGTTCCGACAGCGTCGCTGACTACACTACATCGTGCGCTAAGTTTTGTACACCAAAAAATCTGTGGATTGTAGTGGTTGCCACATGTAAACTGGTAAAATATCGGGAAAGTAGCAGCGCTGGGGGTGATGTGTTCCTTTTTTCGTACTATTGTAGCTGCAGCAGCGCCATCACGGTGTCGTAGCTACACTAAACTCTTATAGTAGCAGAGTGTACCCCACACTCGGCGCTACTGCTGCCTCACCACGGTGCATAGGGCAGCTCTGCGTAGTGCAGTGACAGCTTCGCGTGGTGTTGCCACTACACCGAAACTCGGAGCTTGAGGTACACGTGTATTCGGTGTCGCCTACACCCGTACGGGGGCAGCCACTACACCTATATTGTTTCAGTACAAGAGTCTATTAGCTTTCCAATACTGTAGTCAATACCGCCGACCACTGTGGGACCATAGTGAGAGCCAACTCGACGCTATAGGACGTACGCATGCCGTGCGTGACCCCGGCTACCGACTACGCATAGTACAGGGAGTCAAGTTGTAAATGCTACTACGGGCCAGGAATTTTTCAGTGTACGTGCCACTTGTAATAGAGTAGGTGATTATTTAAAAGGTGCTAGTATGTTTGGAGATTGCTTTAGTCCTTACTGCAGTAAGTGGCATACACACACATTGAATCTGTGTAACTCTAATGTATTTAAGAATGTGCTGATGTAGAGTATAAACGCGCGTCAATCCTATGTAATTTGATACATTTTAACTCTCGCAACAGAGTGCGCTGCCTGCGAGCTCTTTTACATAGGGATTATCGACGGTGGCGACGGCAGTCATCAATCAGAAAAATTCACAAAATGTTATGAAAAACAGCTGAGCGCTCACGACAGAGTGCGCTGCCCGCAAGTGCTTTATAGCTAAGATCCGCGCTGGCGGCGGCGGAAGTGGCAATCATCATCAATTAGTTCACCGAAAAAACTGAGGCCCGTAGTGGTTGCTACGTGTAAAAGTCTATTAGCTTCCTAATACTGTAGACAATACGACCGACCACTGTGGTACCATAGTAAGAGCCGACCCAACGCTGTAGGGAGTACGCATGCTATGCGTCGCCCTGCTATACTAACTACGCATATTATAGTAAGTCAAGTTATGGATGTTACTACGAGCCAAGGTTCTTTCAGTGTATGTGCCACTTGTGATAGTGTAGGTGTTTTTTCACTGTCCGACTCACTTTCTCACTGTCTTACTCACGTGGACATACAAATGGAAATTTCTATCTACTACTTAAAAAAATACGTTTAAGGGTTTTTAGGGTCGCTGATTACGTACCTGGTATCAAAATAAAGAAATTGAAAATGATTGGTATTCTTATAAATGAATTGTTGTCACTTGGGATGTGCTTGATTTCCATTAGCGTGATTTCTTGTTTCTTTCGTAAGACTTTTCCTAATAACCTGAACGATTACAAAATACATTTTATTTAATGAAGTTGTATGTAATAATGAATTAACCTTCTTTTTACTTTGAGGACAAAGTGACTGAACTTACTCTAAATAATACAATCATGTAATCATCTAATCCTGAAAGTGATCTATTTCTAACAATTATATCTTCAAAACCCAAGTAGTTGAACGGCTGAACGATCCATATTGTAAAAAACTATTAGAGCAGTAGTTGCAGATTTCCTCAGGCAGGCAATCATCGGCGATTAGCGATTCCACTGTTTTTAGAACTATTTTTCATAAAATGTTTCGTTAGGCAAGCAAGCGTCGGCAACCAGCAATCCAACTGTTTTTTAGTAGAGTAAATTAAAAAATTCCTTCTTGGGCGAGCAAGCATCGGCGATTAGCATCTCAACAGTTGTTTAGTACTATTTATCAATAAAAAATACTTTTATGTAAGCAAGTATCGGTGATTAGCAACCCGACTGTTTTTTAGTATTATTTATTAATAAAATGTGCCCCCAGGCAAGCAAGCATTGGCGATAAGCAACCCAACTGTTTTTTAGTACAGTGAGTTAAACAAATGTTTCCTCGGACAAGCATTGGAAAATAGCAACTCGAGTTTATGTATTCCTTGTATCGGTTAATTGACTATTAGGGTAGCAAGCTTCGACGATAAGTAATTGAACTCTTATTAAGTATTGTAATTTTTAAAAGAAACTGTTTGGTTGCTTATTACCTATGCTTGCTCGCCCGACAATATATTTTGTTAACTTACTTTAATTAAAACCAGTTGGATTGCTAATGGTGGATGCTTGCTCGCCTGAAGGAATATTTTATCAATAAATAATACTTAAAAACAGTTGAATTGCTGATCACTCATGCTTGTTCGCCCAAACATATATTTTATCAGTGAATAAGATATACCATATAAGATAGTCATATAAGGGACATTACAATTCTGAGCAAACTGCCGTTATGTAAAAATAAAAAGTAGAAGTGTTTAACTTTAACTTACCAGATTTCTAAGATACAATAAAGGGTCGTACCCAAATGCTTTGGACGATTTTTTCGATTTTTCGGTCGCCCCCCCCCCCCCCCCCCCTGCGGACTTGGTTTAGATCAGAAATTTCCCCCCCCCCCCTCTTAAAGTTACATTCACCTACTTTTTTTTACATTTTCGATAGAAAATTATAAATAATACAGTTACTAATTAATAACTATTAAATATTGAGAAATTTTGAGGTTTTTATGTTAAAATAAAAAAATTTAAACAAAGCATACACCATTAGTCATAATAAGTATTAATATAAATATTTAGTTTAATTAGTTAAAAAATATCTTAAACGTCCTTAACAAACAGAACTCCTTTAGTTACCCAAGCTTTTATTCCTCTGATAATGAGTAAAGGAGCTGACGTTGGCTCCTCGGAAATATCTGAAGGGTCTACAATTTGGTATTTGATAATCTTAGTAGCGCTAAGTGAAAGCGTAATCAGCAATGTTGATCGAAAAATGTCTTAATTAACAAAAGGCATAGTGGGATTTAAAGAGAAGTGACTCCAAATAAAATAAAAAAATTTTGTATCTCAACTATTGGGTAAGAATAATTCTAATGCTAATGTTATAGAATAAAAAAAATACGTTAACTTACTGCCTGCCCCCCTTCCTTCTCCAGCATAAATATCCGTATGATTCAACTAAACCCCCCATCCTGCAATTGTCCACGGTATTTGGGTATGACCCCTAAGAGCTAAAAGGCTATTATAAGTAGTAGTGCCGTAACTCTGATTATCTTAATTATTCGAATTACGTTAATTAATTCACGTGCTCATCACTTGTTAATCACTATAATTGTTAGTAATGGCATGGAACTCCACAACAATTATCCGATTCTGATAACAGTTCTGCTGAGGTTAAAAAACACGACTAGACTATGCAGCATCATGCAGCAAACGTACTCATTGTGGAACAGCTCCTAACTAGCTTCACGAATTCGTTTCTTAATGGTACCTATAAAATACGTACTTTATACGTATCGCAATTGGAGTCCCAATTCTGATGTAGGTGTAATAATCCTTTGCAGAGTGTATTACCATCCCTTTTTTATACACGCAGCATACCCCAACAAGTGTTTTGTAAACACAAAAATGTACGATATACTTGCGTTTTAGCGTATTGTGTACACTATCATGTCAACACGCCACATAAAGCACTCGTTGAATGTACTTTTATTGCTTGCGCGTTGTTTTTATTTTCGGCCCATAGCTTTGTCAAGTATTATGTAAAATATTAAAAAGTTAGATTTCAAATGAGTTTAATGGATAACAATAGGCTAATGTAATCAGGAACGGTTGTATTTAGTGATCATTAAAAAGTTTTGAGATACAGACGTAAGTAATACATTTATTGGCCTAATAATTACGGTACTAATTTTTCAACCAAAAATATATCATAATTCATGATACATGAGAAATAGTACGGCGGATTTTAACCAAAACCTTAGAAAGACATAACATACAAGATATGGTCATGTTGTATATTAATAAAATATCTGTATTTTAAGATTTCAATTATCTCCAAAAGTTAATTTCTTGAATTCTAATGAAAGAAATATAAAAACACTGTTGAATAATTGGTTGTATCTCAGAAACTTTACGTGTTATTGTGATGACCCAGGCCCATAAATAGTTCTATACATATTCTTATATCGATTGAATAAAATCAAGTAGGTTTTATAACTTATCAAGGTTGTTAAACAAATTTTTAATGTTCACAGAGCGGATTTTTGCAATGTTTTAAATGAAAAAATGTAACTGGATTTTTAGATTTGTTATATTGCACAGAGACTTAAAAGATATTCATTTTCTATTCAGAAATGTAGTTTTATGCTATTGCGTTTTTTTATTATAAATGACACTATAATTACTCTGACAAGTACATCATATCTTTAAAATTTATAAAATTTTTTTTATTCTGGGATGTAAATTTTTATATCATTATGCTTATAGCGACAAAATATTTATACTATCGGTACATTGCAATAGTTTTCAAAACGTTTGTATCGAAACGAAATTTTTTGTTGTTTGGGATATCAATTATTTAGAGTCGAATTTTTTTAAAGATGGTAATTCTATGAGCTACTTTTGGATGCTTTTTCTATAATGAATATGTACTGTTTCAATAGTTTACAGAAATGGCAAAATAGCAAGTACTCTGCCATTTAAATAAGATATTTACGAAGTTTATTCTGACTTGATGTAACGTTAGACCTAAAAAAATAGCCTGTTAAAATACGCATGAGTAAGTTTTGTACTACTAAATACTCTATTTTAAAAAATCAAAACGATGAATACTATAACCACAATAATAATAATTTTTTAGAAAATCGAAGGTTCTATCGATCAGCTACTTGGGTTTTAAAGATATAATGGTTAGGAGTAGGTCACTTCCAGGGTTAGATGATTACATAATTGTATTATTTAGAGGAAGGTCCGTTCGTCCTCAAAATAAAAAAGTGGTTCATTAAATATAAAACGTAACTTAATTAATTAAAAAGCATTATATAATCACTCAGGTTGAAAGAAAAAGTCTTACAAAAGAAACAAGAAGTGGCGCCAATGAAAATGTCAGCACATCACGAGTGACAAAAATTAATTTATGAGAAACCTCTAATTTTGAAATTTGTTATTTTAATACCAGGTACGTAATCAGCGACCCCAAAAACCCTTAACGTATTTTTTTAATAATAGATATGAAATTATCATGTTCTTGTGCACCATTTTAAATCCGCCATCTTGTGTTTTCCTATTTTGACACCAAATTCGTAATCAGTGATACCGAAAACCCTGATACGTATTTTTAACTTAATAAATAGAATTTTTTTATTTTTATGCCTGTTACTTTGTATCCGCTATTACGAATTTTATAATTTTTACACTAATTTCATAATCAGCGACCTTAAAAACTACTATACGTATTTTTTAAGGTAATAAATAGAAGTTCTTCTTTTTCATGTCCACCATTTTAAATCTGCCATTTTAAATTTTATAATTTTGACACTAGATTAGTGATAACCGACTGAAGGACATTTTACTTTACTTTTTTGATCCATCATCTTTTTTAGATTTGGTTATATCGACAATGGAACAGAGATACAAAATAGTCTGCACTCTTAGCATAATGACATTTTTTTCTTTTTTTGTTAAATTCACGCGGGGAAAGACTTTTGTCCAAAAAAAGGCCATTTTGTTCCACTGTGCGGTGGCGGCTGAAGCCGCGGTCATCACTCATTTGCAGCTAAGCATGTACACATGCGCGCGTGAAGTCTAATCAGACGACACTCGAAAAAAGATTAGTAGTTTCTCTCTTTCCCACTCTCTCCGACTATTTTTTTTTTCTCATTCCTGTCTTATACGATCGAGCGCTTTGGCTTAACAGGTTGTAAGTTTTCTTCACATTTCTCTCTCCTCCTACTCTCTTTCCATTCGTTTCTCTGTGACTGGTGGCACACTCACACACACATAAACACATTTTCTGTCATGAAACAAAATCATGAAATTTTTATTTACAAAAAATTATATTTATTCGTTTTAATCAATACAAATTTTCCATCTCTACATGATGAAACTAGAAACTTATTTCTAAATATAGCTTACCCAGTTAAGTTTTTTCAACAAAATTATGTCATTTTAAAATTACAATTCATCATGTCATACACTATAATTGAATAAGGCAACATTTGTGTGTATGAGAACCTATGATTTTTTTTTAATCCAGGCCATAGAATGCTATTGAAATTATTGTAATTCATAAATTTTATAAAATCCATATGTTAAAATTCCATCCTACACTATATTTTTACTTCCTAATTATTTCACCAGATTATTTGTACAAAAATCCAATTTTTATTTTTACTGTTAAATAAAGCTACGTATACTTAACCATGAGAGAACAAAAGCATTTTTAAGTACAAGCCAACATCATCGAAACTTTGACCTTGGGGTTGATTTATAGTAATAGTAAATGCTAAGACCAGAGGACCTTGATTTCTGTACATATTGAAGGGTAAGGACGATGTGTTTACGGTGTTTAATGTTATTTTCGGTATAAATACTTTACATTTAATTTTTTCTCCAGCTATAATTTCAGCTTCAATGTTGAACTTTGACGATTTTGTTATTCGTATTCTTGCATTATTACAGAAACCATCTGCTATGCATAGATTTCTTATTACGTAACTATAGCTCCAATTTTCAAATTTAGCTCAAGTAGTGGTGAACCATTACGAATGTTATTTCAAATTTCTGTAGGGAAATCTATAAATATGTTATCATCTGACTTATTAACTCCTTTCTATGTAGCATTATCAACGCTATCGTAAGTCTCTTACTGACCAATCATGTTATTCAAAATCTTATTCTTTAAAAAATATGTATACTTAATATAAGTAGTGATTATTACCCTATTTGTTAAAGAATTATTATCCTTACCAACAATCTTCGAACATATATCATTAGTTTTCCATTTATTTAGTGTTATAAATGTTTTACATTTTCTTTCCCCTATTTCTAGCAATAATTAAAAAAAAATTTTACCAGTCGAACGGATGTTGATGTTCAATTTCAAAATTTCAAACAATGATCGATGAAATAAACATTTTTTTGTATCTAAAATTATCTTACTTCTATTACCGTTTTTTAAAACTTGTAAAATTTGGAGAATGTGTCTGCCTAATACTATAAGTTTGTTTCCAAAATTACTTTTCATAATACATAAATCTTGTAAAGTTTTATTAACTATTTCTAGGCATTTTGTATAAATAATCAGTTGGTTTCAAAAAAATCTGGTTTATCCAAGATAGTCATCCTTACTAATAGAATAACAATCATGCGTAATATTAGAGTAAGACACAGTATACTATAAGAGACATATGCACGAAAAGCACTAGTTGTGTGAAATATTGTTTATTGTAATTTTGTATTAAAAAGATATCAATCATGATCAGAGGTTGTAAAATAATCTGAAAAATTATCGGTAAATAAAGGTATTTACTTTCAGTAGAAAGACCAAAAAGGGCTTGTAATGCATTTTATTGATAATTTTTATATTAGGGTTTTCATGAATAATTCAAAAAACTTTGTTTTTTAGCAAATACTAATCATGCTATTTAAATTTTTCTAATAATTTTTGTCTTAATATGAATACCTTTTAAAAAATGATATTGGTCTGTAGATTAATGCTATACTGTTTATATCATTAATACATTATTGTATGAAAGTATATTGCATAAACTATAAGTATTAAAAACAATTTGAAAAGTATATCCTTGAAAAGAATAAATTACTATAATATAAAAAATTTTGAGTCTGCAATAAATATTTCAAGTTCTCATTTACAAATTTTTACAATACACCGAGTAGGAAAATTTTGATCATGATAACAAAATATTAGAATTTACGCTGTCAAAATATTCTAAACAGTTAGGTGTCTCTTTAGCTGAAAAATATTTTATAAAATCACTAGAGATTATGAAAGCTTTTTAAATAGAATAGAAAAAATCGTATAAATCGAGTAAATAGTACCAAAAAAATATAATGAGCATAAATGCATTGAATTGACAGAATTATTGTATAAATATAAGTATACAGATAGTTTTATATTAATTTGATATACATGTGATTAAATGTATTAAAAAACCTGACTATTTTTAGAATGTTCGTTATAGCTTTTATAGTTATTCTATGATAAAACTTTGGGCTAGGTTTTAAAAAATTCTACAAAAATAAAAAAACTTTTCTCATGTTATTTTCCATTTAAACTTTGGCCGTCGCGTCGTCGGAAACGGGATAATATTGATATTAGGAGCTGAAATATGGCAGAAATTTTTCTTAATTTATTTAAAAATGATTTATGACCATCAAGAAATAAAATTAAAGACTTCTCCTAACAAGGACACCCTTAATGTACATATACGTTTGTATCAATATTAAGCTCAAATAACAAAGAGAGTCCTTATCAGTTTTTAATTCGTAACAATTATTTGATAAATTAGTGAAATTATATATTGTATTGACTATATCTGCTCCAAAAATCTTAATTTTTAGAAATGATAAAGTATAAAAACGGATCTGTTCCAATTTTAATTAGAAACATTGGAAGTTTTGAAACAGTACATGGACCCATAAATATACTTCTTAAAGAAAAATTTTCGTGGCACATAGAAAAACAACAGGTAGGGTGCAATGAGCAGTTAAAGCAATTTTCGGCTAAAGAGTCAGCTTAAGCAAAAGATCTAGAGTTGAAAGTTTAAATTAAATATTATTTTTCATGGACTAAATTATAAAATTATATTGCACATACATAGCGAAGACTTGTCTTTGAAACGGAAAAAATAGAAGATGGATTGAAAATATGTAGTTGAGTTTAAATGCGAAGACACAAGGTTATTAATGGAAACTAGAAGAAGGAAGGGTAAGCATGGATTTATGAATGAAAAAGGATACAAAAAGGAGAAAAAAAAGATTGAGATTTACAAATATCATGTTGGGTTTAAATGTAAACATACCAGGATGTATATGAGAAATAAAGGAAGTAATAGTAAGCCTAGAAATAGGCATAATAAAAAGGGAAGAAAGTTACTTATTGAACATAATAAAAATTATCAAGATTGAATGGCCTTATTTATGCCTAATCAAAGAATGAACTGACTCAATCAATAAAAATCATACAAAATAGAGAAAAAAGTTGAAGTTGTATATGAAAAAGTAGAGGATAAAGAAACGAAGGATTCATGAAAAAAGCAGCAAGGGAAAATAAACTTGAGAAAATCAAATCTAATTTTACAAAAGAAAGGAAGACTTTTGTCAATCATAAAATGCAGAAAAAATATATGGTAATTGACAAGTCTATCATCCGTAAAATGTAAAAAAAAAAAAAAACAAAAAAACAAAGAGATAAAAATGAAGTGAAAAGAAATACATATAAGTGAGTTTAGAACTTTTTAAGTGATAGACTGTAGGCTCTGCGATAAAAGAAAAAAAAATATAAAGCACATATTGCTATGTAAAAATAAAAAATAAAAATCATATCAATATTAGTCAAAAATATAGGATTAGAAGATAATGGAAGATATGCATCAGAAAGTTGATTCATATAAATGTATAAAATATTTATGTAGGTAAATAAGGCACTGCAGGATTAAGATATAGAGTTCAATGATATGTTGTGCGTTATAAATGATAATATTATATCAATGTGAAAAGCAATTCCGAAATGTTTTAGTATATTTAATCTATTACGTATAATACTTCAATAAAAATATAATAAGTAATAATGTAAAGGGATATACATATTAATAGTTATAAAACAAGAAAAGAAAATGTAGAAGTATGTAAAATTCTATACAAGAAATAGAAAATAATTAAATAAAAAATTTACATTTACAAATATTAAGTAAGAAATTAAAATTGGCATCTTACTGTAAACTTATATCTATAATTGATTCCAAAATATTCAAAAAGAACCAAAAAATGGATCATAACAGTTTCTCTAATAATAATGATTGCGTAAATAGTATATACATACAAATACTATGTATCAATATTATCCTCAAATATCAAAAAGAGTCCTTATCAGTTTCAAATTAGTGACAATTATTTGATGAATCAGTGAAATCATTTGTTTTGATTTGTTAAAATCATTGACTATATTTGCTTAAATTTTTAGCAAATTTTAATAAGATCGCTTTGGTAATCTATTATTGTACGCATATGTGTATTAAAAAATAAATTCTTGTATTTATTATTCAGACATAAGAGTAACAATATTGAAATATGGGGGCTGGCACGCGAAGCGCGCAGAAGGCAAAGCCCTACTAGTATACTTATATATATATATAAATATATATATATATAATTATATATCTATATATTACTGTATATATATAGTTGTAAGTATGAAACAAAAATTTTTCTCCCCCTCTCCTCGTACCCGCCCCCACATCCCCACGCAGCTCTCCATAATAAACATAAGTATTTGTTTGATTTCTACGTGTTTTGTAACACCTTTATTTTGTATAAAACCTTCCCCCCCGTCACCCCTACCCTCCTCCGTAGCCCTCCTGCGAAAATTCGATCTTTTTCTCCGTGTTTTTACGTAGAAATCATATTCTAGATTTTTTAAAGCCTCCCACAGCCCCCTCCCATCCCCCGACATCTCCGCCGCAAGGACTTACAATTTTTAAGTCCTATATACCTACCCCCCCCCCCCTTATTTCTGCCATAGCCAGCGATGGCCACAGTAACACGAAAGACACTTTCTCGCCAAACTCTGCCGAAAACAAACAAATAATTCCGTTTATAGACGAATCCTTTCAGTAAAGCCCTCCAACATCGTCAAACATTGCCGAAAACAACTGATTGCAGCTAAAGCTGCTCCTTTACAACCCCTCAGGAATTTTTGTTTTGCCCACACGTCTTATTTGGCTAATAGACAGAGGCAGAACAATAAAACGTAACCATTAGTGATACGACTAATGAGACAGATATGGGGAGACCCGTAGGCTAGAGCTCAATGCAAAATAAAAATAAAATATTACTCAGAATCCTACAACCAAATAACTAAATAGATTGACCTACTTACACTGTCTATTAGTATATCATTCATACACTTATTAAGTTTTTAGACAGAGAAGTGTATTTGGTTTCGAAATAACGCAGGGGATGATAACACCGTATTAGAGCTTCACAAGAGCAAGACAAGACGATATTCTTACAAATATTGTATTGCTCTTAAAAAATCTTGAATAACATAGATCTTGTCTTGGTCTTGGTATGTGCAATCTTGTCTTGTCTTGGTCTTGTCTTGAACTCTTGGTTAAAATTTCCATTACAAAAAAACGTTGAAAAAATTAAAAAAATACATATTTAAACTTGCTGCTAATTTTTTGGCACAAAGCTTTCCCATTTACATGTAAAGTTTCGTCATTTCAAACTTTACATCAATTATACTTATAACTAACATCTTATGGTTGTCTTTTGTAGTATTTCATTTTACTTTTTCAATAATAACTTAATAAAGAAATTATAATTTTAAGCTGGAAAACATCCGTTTTTAAATCATCAATTTTTTAAAATATTTAAAAACAATTGAAAAAATCATTAAATAATATTTTGTATTTTTTCAAGAACAATATGTAGAAAAAATGTTAGTCACATTCGTACACAAGTAAATACTCGAACGCACGCTTATAATTTTATTTCAAACAAAATATATTATTCATGAAATTCTATGACTTGGATCAACGTTAAGAATCATGAAAAAACATGGTTTGCTTGTTTTTTTTTTTTTTTTTTTTTTTTTTTTTTTTTTTTTTTTTTTTTTTTTTTTTTTTTTTTTTTTTTTTTTTTTTTTCAAATTTATTTTTAGTATAAAGCTGATTCTTTCAAATTGTTTTGTCGTTTTTAGACATTTTACGTAAACTTCAGAAGTTATAAATATTTTATGTCGATATTTGATTTTTCGTATATTATAATGTTTTCTTAATAAGAAAACAAAATTGACTGGATAAAAGAATATTAAAAATGTAGTTCAAATTAAATTTTCAAGACAATATCAAAAGTACTTTTTCAAAAATAGTATTGAAAAAATGTATTTCTGTCAGAGAATATCTTTATGTAAATAATTTTTTTTTTTCATCATTTGGCACAGATTTGTTACTTTTTCTGACTGTATGATTTTTTAGTTTTTTTACAATTCAAATTAAACAATGAAAATGTTTTGTTTTTTTTTAGTAATTGATACAAGCAAATAATAAGGCATTTGATACAATTTACTCGATTAATTAGTGTTCACCAGAATCTTGTCAAGACCAATATTCTTGAGGACTTAGTCTTGGTATCGTCTTGAAATTTCAAACCATGTCTTGTCTCGACTATTGTCTCGACAATCAAGACAAGACAAGACAATACTGAGAGTAATCTTGAAATCTCGTGAAGCTCTACACCGTATTACAGGAATCAGGCAGAGCAAACGATTTATGCACATGATGCAAAACTTTACCAACCAAAAAAAAAATGCGCGCATCAGAGTGTGACAGACACGAAGTTTCTACGCATTATATTGTATTAAATATAGGCCAATGCATTTTAAAAAAAAGCTTTTACAAGTGTTATTTCTAAATTTAGAGTACTGTTCACGATATTCACTTATTATAGAAATTTCTGAAACTTTGTGTATTAATTTCTTACACTGCTATAAATAAGCTGTTAAAATTTTATAATCACTGCACCTACCGTTTAACAGACATAAAGTTTTAAAGTTGGAATCTTTAAAATAAGAAGTATAGAGTCAACCCTCGAAAAAAAAGCTTTGTTATCGATGTAAAAAAACCGCTTTATGGATTATTTGAAAAAACTATGTTATTTTTGATGTTTTTAGGATTTGAATACCAGAATTTTAGATCATTAAGACATGACGTTTTTTAAATATCCTAATATTTATATGATATGCTATGCTTTTAGTTCATTTGTATAGTGATCAGGTTGTTCTTAACTTTTTAGATTTTATTGAAATTTCATAATATTTCTTGTGACATCTGTTATTTTATTTATCAGTTATTTCGATATTCCAATTTCAATTAGCATAGGTTAACAATAATTGAGATGCGAAATATGAATTATTTATAAATTTATACGGGTTAAAAACGACTGCACAAGTACAACTATACCTTAAATATAGGCTATATCAATCCAAACAAATCGATTTTTTCATCGTGAGTGAAATCAAACTTTTGACAATTTATCAGAATCTAGTAACAATAGGAATCTAAAATTTTTCGCGTTAACCGCGAATATGATAAAATTAAATTCAAACTATTATTAGTTTTTCGTCCAGTTAGCGATGAATGGTATCTTTGAAATAATTTAATTTTTTTTGTATAAATTTCTGTACGTAATAGTTGATAATAAATAAATCAGTTATTATAGTAAAATTGTACATATTATGTTGAGACAGTTGCGCGTTATGTACACAATTAGTTGACCATGTACCTAATGCGTTTGTAGCATGGTGGATAAGCTTTTGTCTCGTAACCAGAAGGGCGCCGGTTCGATTCTTGGTGGTCACTGTTTTTTTTTTTTTTTTTCCCGATTTTTCTCAGAAAATCTGTCGCCCCCCCCTTCCCCCTTTTTAAATTTTTTTTTTTTTTTTCTGTCGCGCCGCCGTCACCGCAGTTGAAATTTTTTTATTTTTGTTCCTATAATGGGAAAGCCAGAACGTGCCATAAGAAGTTTCGCTTCCAAAAAAAAATTAAACATATTTCAGTTTTTTTTAGCTATCCTTAAAATCATATAAATTGATCATTAATACCAAGAATTTTAAGAACTTCGTTTCCAAGCACCCCTAAACAATTATTATATATTTTATATCAATTAGTTTTAACCGATGTATCAGAGTACAAATTCAAAGAATTAGTATTCTAATGATATTTCCACTCCGCTTTGCGGTAATAATTCAGGGGCACTTTTTTTACAGAGGTTTCCAAATTTATCTTGAAAGCAAAATAATTATCGTAGCTTAAAGTAACCTAAGACATTGTATGACGAATGTTACTTGATAGGCTTTTTTTATAACACTCTAATGATACCAAGTAAACAGGCATAGACCACTTTTAAGGTCTCATTCAAAATAAAAGTATTTAAAAAAAAATTATTGAAAAGAATACTATTTAACAGCAGAATAAATATATAATTGTCGTCAATGAAAATTTCTTTTCAAACAATATTGCGAATAACATTGTTATCATTTGACTGTAACTGTATGCATATACTTTCTGCACATTTACAGCTGGACAATATTAAATACAATTGTCCATGCAGAAATAATAGCTTGTTGAAGTAAAGACCTATTTTGTCAAAACTCTGACCTTAAGATATATTTATAGTCATCGCAAATGCCAATACTACTGAAAATTGATTACTGTATGAATTGACTGATAGAGAAGTTTTATTTACAGAAAAAAAATTATTCAATGCATAAAAACTTTACTTTCGATCTTTCCACCTGCAATCATTTCAACTTCAATGTTAAATTTATATAATTAAGTTATTTTTAATCGTGTACCATGACAAAGTCCATTATTTATATTTGAATTTCTTAAAAACATAACTATTGCTTTTATTTTTAAATTAAGTTCATGCGGGGGAATAAATTCCCTAATGTTATTCAACATTTCTATCGGAAAATTAATATGAATATCATCATTAGATTAATCAACTGATTTGTATGTGGCTTACTGTCTAGTGTAATACGTTACTTTCTTTCCTTTCATATTATTTAAATTTTTATTATTCAAAAAAATAGTGTATTCATTATGAGTAGTTAATATCACACTATACATATTTAAATTAAAATTTTTTAAAATATTTTCGAGCAAACGTCTGAAGTTATCCAATTATCTGGAATTTTGATGTTTTCAATCATCCCGTTTCCAATATTTAATGATTCCGAAATATTGTCAACCAGATAAAATATTTATATTCAATTTAAAAATGTTGATAAATCTCCACAAATATGATGCTTTTATTGATTCATTTATTATTATGCTTTTATCACTATTTTCAATAACTGGTAAAATTTGACGGATATCTCCACCTAAAACGAATAATTTACCTTTAAAAGGATTGTCATCATTACATAAATCTCCTGAAGTATTCTCAACAGTTTCCGATGCTTTCTTCGGTATCATGGAAGCTTTGTCTCATATAATTAGATTAACTTGTTTACATTTTTTTCTATTCAATTTAAATTATTATAATAAACTTTTGATATCATTCAAATCTGAGGGTAATTCAAAAGTTCCATTACTTGTTATACCTTTTGGAAGATAAAGTATGTCAATACCTTTCCACACCATTGATATCATTTTCAATTTTGTGTGAATAAAATAATGAACCATTGTTTTGCATATATTAGTTTTCCGGATAATCCTGGACAATCAATGTCGATAACCTTGTTATTTCAATAACGTATACATTAAAAAATTTACATTTGTTTCTAATTTAATTTAGGATACAAATCATCAATAATTTTCTAACTGTATTCAATTCATTCGTAATTGTTTTTAACATCCAAAAAAATATTTGCAATAGGTGGATCAAAGTTTTTGCAAGACTTATTTTCTGATTTAAAAATACTGTTTAAAAGAAAAAGAGCTTGATTTTTTTATCATCTACAAAATCTTCTGTAAATTTTTTTTCATATTTTTTCTACATATCATCACATTGTATGTATTCGGCAAGTGAAAACCGTGCAAAAAATTATCTTAATTAATTTAATACCATAATAACACTTGTTTCCTCAAAAATAATAAAAATTTGTAAGTCATGTTCAATAAGATCAATACATTTTGCAAGTTCTTGACTAGAGTCGTACAACTTCTCTTCGTATATTTTTGAATCTTTAAATCATGTACAACCTTTTTTTTGTTTAATAATTATTTTAGGAAAAAACTTTCTTGGTCTTTTGGAGAAATAACATTTAATTTTCTTATTGCATCATGTTTTCTACAACGTTGTCACCTTTTCCATTGTTTCATTGTTTTATTAAAAATACAATGTTAAGGAATATTTACATACTTCAAATTTGTAACAAAATCATCTATTTCATTCGATTAAGACTATACTCTAAGTTGTGTTTTATAATTCTCTACACATTCTAAAATTTGTGTTTCTTTAAATACTTTTTTTTCTTAACTTTCAAGATGATTGGACAAATAAACTACGCTATAGCTTCTACCGAAAATCGCATATTCTTATAGGCACCGTGCTGCTTCTATTGGACCTAAATAACATGCATCAATATACCCAAGTCAAGCTAGCACAGCCAAGTCAGCACGCCGCAACGGCACTACATACATAATTTTCCGCTAATTTGTGACGTCAAAACCGAATTTGCCGCTCTACCCGGAAGCTGGAAAATCAGGTGCGTGCTGGCTTGACATCAAGCTAGCACCGCTAATAGCTGGATCTCAGGATCCTGACCACTTAGAGACACGGTTCCAGCGGCATAATTTGCCGCTAATTTGCCGCTAAACCATTAGCTAACTGCCGATTTTCCCGCTGCTCCCGGAAGCCGGAAAATCGTGTGCGTGCTGGCATTAACATCAAGCAGCACCGCCAATAGCTGGATCTCAGGATCCTGACCACTCAGGGACACGGTTCCAGCGGCATAATTTGCCACTAATTTACCGCTAAACCATTAACTTACTGCCGATTTTTCAGCTGCACCCGGAAGCTGGAACATCGTGGGCGTGCTCACTTTACATCAAGCTAGCACCGCCAATAGCTAGATTTTAGGATCCTGACCACTTAGGGGAACGTTTTTAGCAGAAAATCTGTAAAACGCGTGCGTTCACCTTTCTTTTGTTGGAATAAAAGGGCCAAAATAGCTATTTACTTACTGAATTTAAAAATAATATGCATTTATGACAAATTTATAAACATTAAAACTTGTAATTAATTTTCTAGCTTTTGTTACAGACATGAATAATTTTATCTGAGTTTCAAAAAAATTTTCTTGGTTATATGAAACATGTTAATATACCAAAAAAAAGAGTTACCTGAAATAAAACGTTTTCAGGGGAACCTATGACACTTACAAAAACATTTTACTACATTTTATCTCACTTCAAATAAACAAGATGATTTCAAGAAAAAATTGGTTTAATACAATTATAATTATTATACTATTAATTTATACCAATTGCTACATTTTTTTTGGAATACTTTGAAAACAGTGTAAAGGTGTTAGTCGAATAGCTAGTGCGCGTAATCTATTGAACAAGAATCAAGCTGTCAAGCCAAATCAACTTATCTAACGCATTTGGCTGGATTTGGAGGTTAATAGTGTTGTGTCCTAATCTGTGTACCGTTGTATTCCCAAGAATCTTATGTTACTTGTAAGAAAATCGTCTCGGACATAATGGATGTAGGGGTGTTTTTAACGCCTTTTATCTAAAGTGCGCCCAGGTAGGAAAGAGCTCTGAAATTTTAAACTA
>JAPYYV010001224.1:0-25404 GCA_030522625.1 Copidosoma aretas
CTCGTTGACTGTTTATAATCTAGTTCATCGGTATCTCTTGATTTTGGGTTGCCTTAAAATTGTAACCAAACAAAGAAATCATAGAAATTACTACAAACAAACGTGATTGGTTATTAAGATAGGTAAGGATTTGGCTAGTTAAAAGAATGTTGGAAGGAATAGGTTATGTTTGACGATGAATCTTAACCCGTTGACATTTTTTCTTCAAACAAAAAGTTGAATGCTCTTTTATGTTCAATTTTAAGTCAACTTATGGAATTGAATCGGATTTCGTTAAGTAAAAGAGGAGAAAATCATGGAACTGAAGAATACATTTTGATTACATAACCTCATCCTCCCACGTCCTCTTAAGGAATAAAATTGATCCTATAAAATATTTTTTGCCCGATAGCAAATTATAGAATTATTCATTTTCAAACAAACCGTTGTGTAGTCAATACAGTTTACGTTAGTACTATACATGTTTCGATACACTGTTTGCGCGCCTGGCACAAGTTTTCAAAAGTAATAAAAAAAATGCATCCCGGAAGAAATCACATTGGCTCGAGTGGGCCAGGTTTTTGCCGGCGAAAGAGCCGAAAGAGCGCAAGGAAGGACGGACGGACGCTTCGAAAGCTTTTAAAACACTTTTTCCTCAACGATGCACTAGCTTCCGTCCACCAGGGATCGAATCGACTTTTTTCATCGGCAGCGCGTCGCGCGTACTTTTCGTTCTTCCATCTCCTTTCTGCTGCCCCCTCCCTCCCTCCCACCTACGCCCACCACTTCCGCCTGACATTCCTTTTTACCCTCGTGAAGCTTGGCTATTTCAGGGATTCTCGCTAATGGCTTGGTTCAAGAATTCTCCCGAGCGGTAACGAACTTACTGGAAAATATTGTTATCACAGCTGTGGAGGAAATTTTGTCAAACAAGAAACTATTGAAGAAAGAAAGATGTCCTGCTTTCTATAAGCACCAAAACATTTGTTGAATTATCGATGGCATTAAATTAGTTTTATGAGAGAATATTTACGAGAGTCTGATATAGTTAGGACAACAGTCTAGTAGAATATCCTCGGAATATCCCAATCAAATTTTCCTCCAACCCTTCTTCTCTGTGAAAAAGTAGTCAGATTTTCACCAGACACTATTATCATATGACACTTTATTTTCTGTACGACATCGCATATTTACATTACTCCTTCAACTCGACCTGTCACAATCATCCAACCCCAGCCTTGCGTAAAACGTCAGATGCAAGTGAATTTTATTTCACTCGAAGCGGGCGCAGGAAACGTCCATAAAACGAGAATGCACTCACGTGTAAGAGACGTTTCGGAACGCGAGAAAAAAAAAAGAAACAAGCCCCGAAACCCTCCGAGTCGTCGTCCCCATTGATTGCGTCATTGTCGCGACAAATTCCGCGCATACGGAGCTCGGAAGAAAAGCGACGCCGTTTGGCGAGGATGTATAACGCGAACCGCGCGACACGGGAAAGCCGAGACCCGCTTCCTCCCGCGCTACGGGCGAATTTCCGGCGCACGGCAGCCACTACACCGAAGCCCCGAGAGATGATTGATGGTGCATCGGAGCCGCACTTAAATTATTTGGCCCGGCCGCTCTTGATAAATTGCTCCCGGGCCCTTCGCGCGCGCGTTACATATTTCACGCCCGCCCCCCCCCCTCCCCGCTCTTTTGTTTTCTTTTTTTCCCTGCCAAAACACTTATCGGAGGTAGCAGCTTTTTTTACCCCGCACTACTTTATCGCTATTTTCACGGGAACTATGGAGCCTGTCGTTAACTTTGGCACGGATAATGATGTTGGTGCAGATTATCAATGTTCTCAAGTTAGAAAGAAATTCGATCGTTGTGATTAACCTTTCGCCTTCACCAACAACAACAACATATCCTTCCGATTCTTATAAGCGAATATCACGCTAATTGCACAATCAACTCTGATTCATGAGTTTTTAATAACCCTTCGGACTTGATTGTTTATTTGCAAAGTGGTCGTTGTGGTCTGCGTGAAATTGTACCACACTGGATATATTGAATCCAATAACGGCAATCACTGCGTTCGAATGAATTCATTTAGTCATCCGCCACCCGTCGATCACTCAATCAGTATCAATGATCCGCGCATCGTAGAATACACCGTGCTCTATTGAATACATCTATTGTATCCAATATAGGCATTCGGAGAGTGGGAAATTAATTATTCAATGGTCGCGTAATATTGCAGAGTGACGCGCGACTTTAATGAACCCCTTCGAAAGTAGGTGATGCGTGTTAATGTATCGACAGCGTATCGCACATCATTGAATCATCAATAACGAACATTTGATGCTTTGAAATCTTCATTGTCCTTTTTCAAAAATAGATGAAAACCTACTGAGAGCCACATTCGAGTCATTGAATTATACTGTTTGAATGGTGAGCTTGGAGCTCTTGAAACTTTAATTAAATAATAGAGACAACTTTGTTCATCGTTGTGTGTGTTTAATATCTTTAGTCAGTCGTATAAGTGTATTGATACAGTTGTTCAGCTGATGCATTGCGCATCCGTCACACAATGACGCTGAGCGCTTTAACAATTCACAATCATTCCTCGTTGATGAAAAAAGGGCGAGTCCAACCGCGCAAAAACGACAGAGAGTTAAAAAAAAGTAGAATCAAAATAAACGGACGTAGCTCTTACGGTTCCGGTGTTGGCATTATTATTCTACTATACGTCGACCAGCCTCGAGTTCCCGGCGTATTATTTAAAATCGTTTTTTTTTTTTTTTTTTTCTTTTCCCTGCGGAACAAAAGACGGACACGCGCGCGCCAACGCACACACCCATCTCGTTCGGTTTTACTGCCTCTGTCGTAAAAAATCACGAGGGCTCACCACTCCTGGTGCAACAACTTTTCACGTACAAGGTACGTAGGTATGCCAGCACTCTCGTCCTCTACTTGGGAGGACTAGGAGGGATCGTGGCTCACCACGTGCTAAGGCACACGCCGCGCACATTCATACGTGTACGTGATGCAAGCCAGAGTGAGTTTGCGACCACCAGTGAGGGCTGTGGGCACGAGGATGTGTGAAAAAAAAGGTAGACTATGCCAAGTGGCCGTATACAGGCTTTGTAGGATTGGTGAAAGTTGAAGTTGAATTTCTTGTTGTAAGTATTTAGCATGAATATCAAAGACAGGCAATATTTTAATGTTAATGTCAAAAAAAATGAGAATATGCTGTAATGTAGATGATAATAGTATAATTTCAAAGTACATTATTTTTAATATCATAACTATTATTAATTTACCAATCGTGGATTCCATGCGTGTCATCCCTCATACTCCACGTGCACATTCGCATTTCTCATTTCGCTTGGGATTACTTATGTAGTAACTAGCGTCTACAGTAGAGTCCCGTTCTGAGATTTAGTTTGAGACTTGTTATGACACCCGGTTTGATGTTCTACTTGAGACTTAGTTTAAGACTTGCGTTGAGACTTGGTTTCTAACTTGTTTGAGTATTTGCTTTTAGACTAGGTTAAACACTTGATTTAAGACTTGGTTTAAGACTTGTTTGAATACTTAGTTTGGGACTTATGACTCTCGGTTTTGATACTTTATTTGAGACTTAGTTTGAGACTTGGTTTGGGACTCGTTCTTAGACTTACTCTAGGATTTGTAAAATCCGGTTTCAGACTTGGTTCGGAACTCGTTATGGGACATAGGTTAAGAATTAATGTGTAATCTGGTTTGCAACGTTATTTGCGACTGTGTTTGATACTTGGTTAAGGACTCGATTCAGGACTTGTTTCAATACTTGGTTTATGATTACTTCAAGATTTGTTTTGAAACTTGGCTTGTGACTTATTTCTAGAGTGAATTAAAGACTTGTTTTAAGGCGTTGTCATCGAGTGCATTTTCTTTTTAGTATTAGAATTAACAGTTAACGTTTAACGGTACAATGGCGGAACGTTATAGAAGGCTAATCAAACAAGTATTTTAAGTAAAGTTAGTTAATAAGGCGAATTCCATTGTCACTTTGATCGATATTACAGTAAAATAAAAAGTATGAGTCAAAAGAAAACAAGATCATCACTGTTTTCTAGTCGAAGAGCAGGTTTTTCAGTAGATTCCTGAATTATTCACCTCGTGCCAGTGACAGCGCGGTTGATGGCCATAACGAAAAGCATGAAAAACAGCATATCTCCGGGTTTGTCCTAGGAAGATTTGCTATTTCCTGGTAGCACAAATAGAGCGGGCGAGAGCGGTGCCCTCGGGTCTACAAAAGCATTATTGAACAGCCGACTGGCTGTCGGGCAGAATATACATTATGCCCGTACGGTGGCATCGCAGGTTGCGCATACACATACGTATGGTGATATGCAAAATATCACGTTCAACCGATATTAATATTCATCAGGTGGCGTGTTATTTCGAGAAGTCGCTAAAAAAGCCGAGGGTGCCCATCAAGGATTTATACACAACTGCACGCGTGCGATCCCTCTAGATCCCCTTCCCCTTTCTACTCTGCTTGCATAACATCATCGTTTCGTTGATATATGCGCGTATGACTGCGTGATGCGATGCAAGACCGGTAAACGATGATAATGCGAACGCCGCGCCGCATTGACAGGGAAAAACGCTAATTTGTAAATGAGCCTCCGATACCTGTACGCGTACTCATGCTGCACTGGAACTGGTCTTTGTTATAATTGGCCATGGCTTCGAACGCGCGTCGTGCTTTTGTATGAAAATTCAACTGTTTTTGCAATTATGTGTGCATTTCACTGTGATAATTAGTTAAAATTTATAAGAGGCGTTGCATAAATTTTACGAATAAACGATAAAATTTTAAGTCGATATCTCTAGAACGGCGTGTTTTTATTTCATGTCCTTTTCAGTTGCTCTAATTATATAGCCACTATTTTGTAAGAAAACAATCAGAAATCGCCAGATTTTTGAGCATTTTCCCTAATCCTTTTTTTTTACCAGATAGTTAAAACAAAAGTTTAAACTAAAAGATCGTGTTGCCATTTGGTCGGTTTACCGTTAAGATTCTAGGACTACACCCATTAATTTGGGGAAATGGCGTCAGAGTGGTATGTAGTTTGGGATAATGCCAATTAAAAACATCATTGGATACATACTCTCATCAGTATTCAACATCCTTTCGGAAGTGAAGTCTTCATAATCCCCATAATCCGTTGAGGAACGATGGTACGTTTCTCTCTTCAAACTCCAAAATGAGAAACTTGAGTGTTGCCATAGCTCTCGCGTTTTTGTTTAACTTTTTCAACAAAACCAGACCTCAGAACACATGTTAGCACAGTCGCATTTCATTCATCTTTCTCTTGCAATTACAACCATAATGTTTCCTAAAACTCGTGCAAGCATATGTTCATTACAGAAACGTATTGTTTTCAAAACACAAACGGATGCTCTTTAAGAGACCAATAATAACCATTATTTGTGAATTCCAAACATGCATGACTTACGACGCACGTCAACTTTGGTCGTAGACCGTACACTGTGATTCGGAGTGAAATACAGGCAAAAGCCTCCAACAAAGCGCGTAATAAATGTACCCGAGCTGCAGCAGAAGAAGAAGAAGAAGAAGAAGAAGTCAAGCCCAAACAACTTATGAATCTTTTGAGGGATTACGATTAGCCGACACTTTGCAGCTCTGTCCACACACAAACGACCGTGTAAGGCATGACGCAGCAAGTCTCTCTCCGACCGCAACCACCACGCGCACCGCACGTCGTAATTCCTTCGAACCGCCGGATTAGCCTCCCCCACCGCTGTAAATAACGTGCATAATATCCACTCCCCGACCGAGGAGCAGCGACATTATGCGTTTTGCAAATCACCGCGCCGCCGCAAAGTGACGCGCGCGTCTCTCTCGATGCGCCGTCAAAGCGCGGATAATTGGATCGTCCCGTCGCAAGATTAGCGCCCCGTGACGAATGCGGCCGCGGTTCCTCGTCGTAATACAAGGGGTACCCATTAGTGGGCGAGCTATTGGCTTCGGTGAATCGACGTTTTTCGAGTTAGGTATGTGGACCCCAGTTTTGGATAATGTAAGAAGCCGGCTTTGGAGTTGATTTTATATCAATAATGTTTCTCAGCGTCATATTATACATGCATAAAAAGTTAAATGTCAACCTTGCACCTTATACTTGATCAAATACTGGGTAAACATTGTATGATCGCAGTCCAATATTTTTTTCAACGTCACTTGTAAGGTTGTTGTAAGATCCAGTTCTGGGTAATTGTCTTGCGACTACCGTCAGGATCCGGTTTCGGATAACCGGTGTAAACTTTATGATTTCAACAAATTATAATTAGCATTAGGCAATTATTTTCATTATGAATGCCTTACTGAATATTTTGAAAGAGATACTCGTTCATAAGTGCGTATAAAGTGCAAGAAAAAACAGCGTTCTAGTTTTTAGGTTATGTTACTGACTATCTTAACACCGTCATCAGGCGAACCGTAGAATCTGCGACTTCGACTTTACTTTCTCCATTCTTCAGCCCATGTTTTTGTATAAAAATCATACAAATTGGAATAAACAATTAAAAATACTTTTTCTACAGTTGAGTTAAAACAACAGGAAATATTTTTAAAATATACAATTATAGTTATAATCATCAGGAATTGGGAACCTATTCAAAACTAGTTCCACCACCTTGGATACGGGCATGTGTATTGCATTGTAATTCCACATGAGAAGTTCACGCGCGATTTTTGACGCGCAAAACGTTCTATGCACAAGCGGTGGACAGTACATGTATCAGATGACTATTTACGCAGAGTTTCAACGAATATTATCGTATACGAAGATACGCACACACACACACACACACTCGTTGGCGATTGATCGGCGGTCCTTGTAAATAATACAACTCGGATACGTGCGATGCGCAAACAGAACGCACGAAAAAATACCGCCGACCAAACGAATTTCGAGGGGCTCGCTGTTTGTTTGTTTTCCGAAAATTCCGCCTCGACGCATGACCCCGCAAACAGACACCCCCTACCCCTATGCGCTCGCCCGACCATGATACGGTATAAACGTTTGGTATATATACCTGTGCAGCTGCCTGACCTGCTCGCACCGGCCGACACGAGTATAGAACAACCGCAGGGAGGCTATTTGGAAAAATTGAAGGGGGGGGGGGGTAAAATTGGGAGGTAAAAGGTGTATGTGCGTATATATCGATGCCACAGCTCAGAAGGTTCGAGAATGCGGGCCGTGCAGGGAGGGGGGCAAGGAAAGTGTGCCAAAGGGTGGGGCCAGATTCCCGCGGGTTTTTCCGGAAAGAGCCCGCCAGAGGAGCTGCTGGTGGCATTATTTTCCCGTCCATCACGGGAACGTTTTCACGAGCCCGTGGAGACTTTGAGGCGCGGAAGACTCCCGGCCGCGCGTGTGTGGCTGATGTGTTCGGGTGGGAGACACCGTTTTTCGATGCGGGTTTTTGAGTGGCCGCATGCTGGGAAATCGCGGGAGCGCCTGCTTATTGTGTTATTGCGCCGCCTATTGTTCGGGGCTTCCCCTTCTTTTCTCCTCTCTGATGGTCTTCTTCTTCGTCTTCGTTTGGGGGGATGAGATTCGGGGGAGGAATTTCGTCTTGTTTCTTCTACGAACCGAAAATGTGTGGAGCACTGGATGGTTATCTTAGTGGTATCTTGGGCACGCCTTGGAATACGTATGATTTCTAATGGGGGATGAGTCGGGAAATATTCTCAAAATGTTTTGACAGTTTAACGAACGATGGCAATTCTTTTTGAATGATTTGGGTGTCTTTCCGAAAGAAAGGTGTTCATTTTTTTGGTTTATCAGACAGATTATCAAAGAGTATTGGTTACGTATTATTTCTTTTAGTAACGTCATTCTCCCCCACTATCTAGAATTTTTTCTATATTTCCGTCATTTTTTTATACGGAAAGAGAAAAAAAGTGTCCAATAATTTTCGATAATCTACCTGACAGACTTGGCGCATTTTTTTCATGGAATCTCCCAATAACCATCTTTGATCTCAATTGTAAAAATTATGAAAGTAAAAATTTTCATCAGCCCTTGGAATAATGGAATTTTTTATCGTAATTAGTATAGCTTTTGTCGAGACGTTTGTAAGGGTACAGCAGACACTGTGACGGCTATGGCAATTTTTTTCCAAGCGAAATAACCATGCGACAAAGACGGTCGAAAATAAGAGGCTGAAACAATGTAAGTCGTAAAATAAAAGAAAATGAAAAGCAGCGAAGAAGCGGGGGAATTGGACGAGCAGGGCATTTCGAAGACGACGTGAGGTACAAAGGTCCTGTTAGGGACGAATAGCTGGCCAGGGAGTTGAACGCCGAGGAGGAGAAGTGATAGGAGGAGGAGGAGGCACGGTTGGAGGAATAAATAAGGAGATAAAGATTTGACTGAGGGGAAGGTCTCAATAGAAGGCAGTCTTCGGGGGAAAAATTGGAAAGGCGCGAACGAGAGTAAGAGTCAGGGGTAATGATTTTTCACTCGAGCGTTTCGCTACTCCGACCTGTTATGGGGTGAAGTTTGTCTGCGAAACACAATGCGGCAATCACATTGAATTCGCTGGAAGAGTTTTGGTTTGAGGATTTTTTTATTGGTATTCAGGCGACAATTTTAATCGTTTTTAGGATAATGTATTGGATTGTTTGTATTTGTTGTTCAGAATTAACTGCGTTGCTATAAAAAGAATATTTCGGTTTGATGATTTACAGTTCCTAGAGAAACAATCATAGTACATTACTAGAACCCTAACGATTTTAAATGTGCACGAAAGTTGATATTTATTCGGGTTAATTGAAATAATGACTCAAATATATTTACGATGATGTTTCGCACTTGAACTCGATGGGACACGAGTCGATTGAATGTGAATTTACAATACAAAGAAGTGCTACTTCGTAAACCTGACTTCATTATTTATAATACTCTCATCATCAGAGCATTAGATTCGTTCTCTCGTATCCAATACCTCAGTTTGAATCTTCGTCTTGATGAATAATTTTTTAGGTAAAATGTGTTTCATGTTACAAAAAAATAATAATAAGTAATATGTAACGATAATCGTTGCAATCATTACCTCCACTTATAAACTTATAACTTCAGGATATTTCGTCAATTTGTACCAGAAAAAGGTAAATTGTAATCTTCGGCCATCTTTCATTGCGTAAAGATTTACAAACAAAATAGTCCCCTCTTTACCCAAAAATATTACATACCACTCCATAAGTAACAGCAGCGCAGGGATTGCTGTAGTAACGACGCGGACGTCTATACTTAGACAGAAACAGTAGCAGTAGAAAGAAAGGAGTGGGGTGGAGGGGGGGGGGTGGAAAAACGACGCAAAAAGAGCTGGAAAATCGCGCGAGTCTCTCGGTCTTGGGTACGCAAAGGAAGAGGGGGAAAAAATGGAAAGACTCCAGGATAGCAAAGCGATTGCAGGTATTACAGTGGATGAATATGGAATAAAATAAATCAGAAACACCCTCGCCGGCTCCGTCGGGGTGGGGAAAAACGAGAGTGGGGGGAGAACGCGAGGGAAAAGCAGCATGTAAGGAAAAGATAAGGGCGCGGTAAAAGTCGTCGTCGCAGTCGGGCAAGAGGGAGAGAGAGCGAAAGAAGGTAAATTTCAGGGTGCGGGCGAGGAGGGGGAGGAAGAAAAGAAGTTCCCGCTCCGTGCCAGCTGCAGCGGTGGCACTGCACGTACACCCTCGCGTGCGTATAGCTACACACACACACGTGGTAGCCAAGGAGGAAGAAGGAGGAGGAGGGATCAGGAGTCTTGGCTCGGGCGCGCCGCCACCCTCCTTTCCACTCCTATCGCAGGAATTACGTGATCGGAAAGCGAGCGAGCGAGCTTTGACGCTGCGCATGCATGTAGGTACAGTGTGTTATACAGAGCACCGTCGCCGAGTGCAACTAGAAAGTACAGGGTAAAGGGGGGTGGGGGGCAGCAACTCTACTCGTGCGATGTATTAATGCACGTGTTCCGACGGCGGTTCCTCGGAGAGCATCTATCGCCACTCCTCCTCCTCTCGTATTCCTCTCTCGCTTCGTGTCGCTGCTGCTGCAAGAGCCCCGCGAGATGAATGCGCGGGCTTCCGTCTATTCTCCGTCCTCCTAGCTTCTTCTCTTTTTAACCCCATCTACATTCGTTTCTCTCCCCGAGTATGTGACCCCGTCTTTTTGCTCGTCCTGCTCGGTGCGCCTTATTTATTGTCTTTCCTTCCTATCCGGCTTGCCCCTTTCTTCTCGGCCTATACCAGATTTTCTTTTGTTAACTGAGCGGAACATGCCCGGCTTTCCGAGCGCTTCGTTAGAAGACTTTAGGAATTCGGCTGAAGACTGCGCAGGATCAAACATACCGGGGCAGAGCTGATTGAGAGTATAAGCCTCGGCCGCCGGCTGCTTTCTAATTTTTTCCGTCTCTCGGATTTGGGGAAAGGTAATTGACCCAGTTCTTGATGACGGAGGAGAATGTCTTTTGTTTGCTGCATGCAATAAACATGGTTGATGAGGGAAAACTAGGGTGTATTTTTAGATTCAAATGTTGATGTTGCGTCTCATTCCGTTATCTTACTTTCATTGAAGACAAAATCATCCCATCCATTATAACTTCACAATGAATCTCCAGCTTTTTGGTGGTTGCAAAAAGAAACACTGGATTCGATTTTAGGTTATGTTCGGTTAAACATGTAAAGGTTAGGTAGGATTTCTAAAAATGTGATTGCTGCTCGAAAATATCATTCATTTTGAATCAAATGAGTAGTTAACATTTTGACAAGTGTACGGGAAAAGGTTTTAATAGTCTTATATCCTATCAGAAACATGTTCTGTAAAGTCCGCGAATCAATTTGACAATGCAAACAACACATTTAAAGGAAAAAAAATGGCCAGAACTAATTAAAAGTTTTCTTCAACATTCCATCAAACGTTATAGTAAATTATAGAGGCAGAGGGAAAAGTACGTTTGATACAAGTTATTTGTTGTAACAGACAATTTCCGAGCCATTTGGCTGTGAGAATAAGAAAAAGCTCACAGCCGAATTGGATGACAAAAAAAGTTATAATTAACAGCACAAAAGTGAAACAGAGCCATAGCGCAGGCAATTAAACTTTTAATGAACACATCTTCGTATATGGCTTTTTAATAAACATTAAACAGCTTGGACGTTTCAGCGAGAAAAAAAAGTAAGGTATCCTGGCCGCTGATTCTTGCGAGTTTCCATTACGGAACTTTCGCGGAATGCGAAAGAAGCCGAAAAAAGGAATAGTCGATTCGCGAGCGTGCACAATCTACTGCTGGTCCAGGGATGCACGAAATTCCATCCCGGACTCCAACCATTGCAGTGGCGTGCATAGGGAAGATTGGAGTGGTGCGGGTGTGTCGTGATAGGGTAGGACGATCCCGAGCGGAACAACATGCATTGTGTGACACACGTGTGGTTGTACGGTCGGATTCAAGTCGGCCATCGCCGGCCGTGCATATAAATCTCGCGAAAAAACGCAATATCGTGAATGCCTTTCCGACGGTTTGCTACAAGCCCTTGGAAAGAGTGACTGCTGCGATTGCATGCATACGATTACTTACACGTGTGCGATCCAGTGTCCGCTATGACACCAGCGTACATGTCATGGCTCGGATAGTTGGTGCATCACCTTCGTGAAACCACTTTCGTACGTGCTTACTTGAACGGTAGTGCAATGGTTCGGAAATGTCGTGTGAAATATCGGTCTCCATTGCTATGCAAGTGATAGATTCTTCATCCTAATGATGAAAACATGTTAATATCACTTCTACGTTATCGAAGCGTTATCATTTTAAAAATAACGATTAATGGAAAAATCACGTGGAACATGTAGAATTAAAAAATTTGTAATCTTAACGCCTCAGGTGTAATAAGTCACTACCTCCAAAATCGTACCATACGACAGAGATATTCGAATATACTATTAGAACCCCACTTATCCCAATGCCCCTGAATGGACGAATTTAGCTAACTAATTACCAGCGGTGACTTAACCGACATTTAAAATGATATTAATTCCATCCATTCACGGATATGAGTAGATGATAATGTAAACCATAATCAATGCAGCATTTTCAACAATTATTACTGTCATCAGATAAAGTTACTACCTGCTCTACGAACACTTTGATCTCGAATAGCTTTAGAGCTTACTATAAAATATGCTGGTGGAGGCCTACACCTTTATTGCGTGTTCAACTTTGTGGGTTATACGTACAGCCAACATTCAGGGACCTAGCTCAGTTCCTCAGCGAGTGCACAAGTAGAACGTACGATAAGGTAGTGATGAGCTGAATACACCGTACGGCGGACCAGAGTTTTTTTAGAATAGCGATTGTCGATAGAAAAGTGATAAGAATGAAATTGCACTATCTGGACCAGGAAATGCTTAATATTTGAGCCAAAAGCAGTCCCAACAAGCCGTTTGATCGACCGAAGACTTACCACCAGCTCACCAGGCATCTGTTCTTCGACCCCAGACACCAGCTCCAGTCTACCAAACTCCTGGACACAGCAGTGTAACACTAAAAGTGAGAGAAATAAATTTGAACCAAAGTTGTTTATGGTTAACTTTGTTTTTTATGTATACATTTTTACCGAACCAAAAAGTGCAACTGCACATAAACTGGTTGCTTAGAGCGTGGAAGTAATTTCGACCCTACGAATATGGTTCAAGCATTTCAATGTACGTGCATCCATATTTGTTTTTCACTTTCTAAAGCACGTTAGATATACTGCTATTCAATGTTTTCTAGTCTAAAAGTTCTTTAATCAAGGTGATATAGTAAAACTAAACAATCATGCTCAGGATGTTGAAGTATACTAAGATTAAGTTTTACATGCTAATAAAAAATGAAATATAACCAGAGATATGCGCGAAATAACGATCACGTAGCGAGAAATCATAAAATCCTATTATTATTCCATCTTTTTTTGGCCAAAACTATGGATCAACGAGATTTGATATTTGTATCAATTTTGTCTTGTATTGTCTTGTGAAGTAAAACTCTCGTCTATGTACTTGCACCTTTGCATGTGTGTCTTTCTTAATATAGCGCCAATCTACTACTAAAGACTTAAATAGCATCAATATTCTACAGCTATGAGAGCACCAAATTTCCAGCACATTAATGGTAGTAATATTGAGCTCTTATTTCTATTATAACAGTTCAATGTTTACTTTAGAGATTTCACAAGAGATCTTTTTGCTCGAAATAACCCAAATAACCTATGAAAATATCTTGTTAATCCAAACAGCAAAATTGTTTAACCTGCTTCTTCCGTTTTTTTATTACAGATTTCTCTTCGTCACCCCTACCCTTGGTTATGCTCCTGTTTTGAACCAGGAATCCATCACTCGATCAGCGTTATAAGAGGCTCCACCCTGGAAGTCGTCTGTTGTTGTCCCTGGTCCCGCGCAATCAATCCGTAGAACTCATTTTTTCACTCTCTCCTACTATACTCCTAAGACTGACTGCCCCCGCGTGTGTGTATCGTAACGTACCATCAACAAAGCCTACTGTCGAACTGCGCGTCCGCCCCAACGTGCACCGCCCTGCTGTGGCTGCTACTGACGGCTTTCCATTAGCCCGTCTTTTGTTTGTTGACTATCCCCCCCCCAGGCTCTCCGTTGGATCGCTACGAAGGGTAACATCAGCTTTTTGAAACCGTCGACGCGTCCCGACCCGAGATCCGATGGGAGTTTGTTTCTTCGGGTCCTCGTGTACGGCTCGGCTCGTTTAGTGAATTCGATATGGTTCACGTTTCTCGTGTCTAAATTGTTATGGATCTCGTTGCATGAAAATAAATGTATATTATATAAGCATGTGTGCCATCGCTCTGTGAGGTAGTGGATCCAGTTTCCGATACATAGTCAATTCCTAAAAAGTTGAGTCGAAATCGCAGACTGTAGCATTCGTTCAATGCCGGTGTTATCAAAGTCAGTAACATAACCTAAAAATTTGTAATGGCTGATGAATCGCTGCATTTATTGATCACTATTTTTGCTTGTACTTTACACAGATGTATGAGCGAGTATCTTTCTAAAATTATTAAGGAAGACATTAATGATGAAAATAAGTGCCTCATCATACTTATGGTTTGTCAAAATAATGAATTATATCAGTTATCCGAAACTGGGTACTGGCCGTTATTCGAAACTTTGGTAGCTGACAAGATAATTATTCGGAACTGGGTCCTAAAACGATTATCGTTGAGGGAAAAAAAAAATAAGACTGCGATCATACAACGTTTACTCAGTATTTAATCATCAAGTAAGGTCTAAGGCTGACATTAGAGCTTTCATATATAAGTAATGCAATGGTAAAAAAAAGATTATTTATTCGAAATCGATTAGAGTCGACTTCGTACATTACCCGAAACTAGGTTCACTAACTCACGCTATTGACATTGCTCTTGACACCGATCGGGAGCGGAAGAAATATACACAGTACGGTTGCGTCAAAGAGACCACGATTAGTTATTCTCAACTAAATCATAGGAAAAAAGTTCCAAGGAAAAAAACTTATCTACCTATTTTAGAGCACGATCGGCGATGCTACACAAGCAACCGACGATAATAATCTCACGTCGATCAGCGATGCCACGTTAAATTTACAGCTCAAAATAAGCAATGCAAAAGTAAAATCTCTCTTACAAAACACAGCGCGTTTCATCAAACGTCAAGTAATGGAAAAAAAAAAAAAAAAAACTCCACTCATACACAGATCGTTGCAACGTCCATCACTCGCGCAATTAATCTCGATCCCTCCTCTTTAATCCCCGCCACGGCTCCCGGGAGGCAAAAGTAAATTCAAACGAAACCACCGCGCGCCGGCCGCTTGCCAAAGGAAACCAAAAAAAAAGAAAGAAAAAAAAACCCTCGCCCGCAGGCGATCCGCCGATCGATAAATTTTTCCCCGCTCGCAGCACCCCCCGGCCGTACTGCACGAGGAAAAGGAGGGAAAATTAAAAAAACAACGGGAAAACCAACCCCCGCCGGGCCGATTCGGCGATCGTTAGTGAAGAAGGATCCCTGGCCTCGTCAGCCCTCTCTCTCGTCCCGGGATCGCGCCCCGCATCTGTAAATATGCTCGCGGGGGTAGTCCTTCGCATTCGCGTCACGGATCCGAAGGACTGGGCCGCCATATATTTATCATCCTCGGCCGTGCTGGAGAATCGGGAGTGTGTATCCGTCGTAACGGGCGGCTAACGAGCGGTCCACGGAGCGGGGGGATCACGGTGTGTACGGATTAACGGGGGAGGCGGGAGGCGCGGAGAGGAATTTTTTCGTCCTGATTGGGGTGAAGTTATCGTCAACTGTGGTGCAGAGGACGAGAGGAATGGGCGCACAGAGGGGACTCTTTGTGCCTGTTTTGTGAATTTTTGCACGGAACTTTTACTTGTGTTTGGTTTCTATCGGTCTGCAAGATCGACTCTATTGAGATTTCTCCACGTGTCATCTGTTTGTGGTCTATTTATTGTGAAATCACGATTGGTTTGTTTGATAGATTTACATGTTTTCCAAAACAAAAGTAAAAAGGCCAAACAAAGATTTCAGTGTTAACGATCTCTGCGCATCCTGTCCGACAGTTATTTTCGAATATCAGAATAGCCGATTGTTTATAGTGCAATGAAAAAGTTAACCGTAAAAAGAAAAAAAAAACGAGAAGGGACCAGCGCAGATGAGCGTATTTCTGCCAGATACGTCGCACATGGATGAACGCGCAAATGAAAATATATTTTTACGGCAGCCACTCGAAGACACATGCGAAGGGAGCGGAAGCATTTTTACGCCCCGGGCGGTTGTTATCGCGGCTTCTGATCCTCCGAGGATATGTGCGTTACTTCTCGTTTGTACTGCATACTTACCTAACACGGACATATATGCACAGAATTTTTCCCGTTGGAAAACTAATAGCTTCAACAGCCTTGATTTTCCAAGCTGCTCGACGATCTTTTCCAGTTGCTTCTTCTATGAATCATGGTTGGAGGTAAATTCACCTAAGTTGGACCATTTTTTTCTTCAATCGGTTGTCGCAAAGGATGCAAAAGATTTCTCTCATAATTTAAGTGCACTAGCAGTCGCGTTAAATTCGTAACTGAATTTCGTACACGCTTCGCATCCTTCGTGCATTAATTGTTACTGCTCAAAATTGTACGATTAGATATATATCTGATAAATGCTATGGATCGATTTGATTGTTCATCGAGTGCTCATTAACAGTGCTTCAATCCGGAGGATCAGCAGTAAAGTTGTTGAAATTCACAGCGGAGCGACGCCCTGACGTCCTCCGCGATCCTGAAACAAGCATATCTGACCGGTATATCTCGTTACGCAGCGAGGTCAACCAGCCAACGTCGAAACATCAAATAAAGCCCCGAGTGATGCAGACCCGAGCTAAACGCATGACAATAATTCACGAGCTATAAGCCGTTGCTGTATTCCGGCACCGCATCCCTGTTGTATGCTGTACCTCCAAACGGATTCATGCATAAGTTAGTTCTGCCCGAAACCCCGAGAGCTCGCTGCTACAGAGAATTTGTTTCCTCCTCCTCCTCCTCCTCTAGTGCTTTTTGAATTTTCGCGTGTGGTCCGTGTAATGGGCAAGGAGTCATATATGTAGTTTCGGAAAGTCGGTACTCGCGTTCGAGTTAGGCGCGTAAAAGGATCTTCGCGCGAGCAGCTACGTTGAATTACGAGAGAGGGTTCACAGCGAATTTGGAGCAGCGAGCACACAAAAATGGCATTTAGCTCGGGAATTCTGTTTTTCTAAAGGTTTTTATTATACGCATAAATACTCTGCTGATTCAAGTACGAATTTGGCCAATGGAAGTAGTTTTCACTGCGAAACAACAATACTGAGAGAAAAAAAATATGAAAATTACGGTGTTAGCAATTTAAGTTGGTGACATTCCATTATCTCTGAGGATTTTCAACTTTTTTTTTTCATATTATTTTCCTACTCGTACACCAACTTAATCTGTTTTTTAAGGGGACCTTCTACCATCTTGGTGTAGAGGGTGTTGATCCTAACCCCATCTATAACCCTTATCCTAGTTCTCCGTCGTTTTGTTACCCATAACCCCTTGATCCATCTTCCCCAACTATTATACCCTCTCTTTCCACCCCTATAGATCCCATACTTTTTCCCCTACTGAGTCTCGCCCCAAAGCGCCCACGGAGTCCACCTCCGGGTCGCCCTGTGGTGCAGAACTAGCCGTAAGATTTGGAAACAAATCCAATCCAGAAACAACTTTGAAAAGCAGTCGTACCTCAGACTAGCGCCTTAGCCAACAGGGGTGGTATTCCGTAACTTTACGCAACACACCACACCAGAGATGCACTAGCCACGTTCCCTCACTAACTTCACAGTTCTATCCAATGCTCCTCTTAAATACATCATAAGGTGTCTTTACTACGAAATTCATATAGAACTGTTAAGCTAGTGCTGGAGCGTGGCTAGTGCATTTCTGGTGTGGTGTGGTGCGTGAAGTTACGGAATACCACCCCTGAGCTACGACTGCTCCAATGATTTTTAACTGTTTGCAATTTAATTTATGCTCTTTAGAATATTGGTTCTAACTGTGCAAACAGTAAAGAAAATACCGTTCCGAATTATTGAATTTTTCCTAAAAACAGTATTATGTCCTTAGACGATGGAAAGCTACAAGTTGATAGTGCTAGCGCAGTAATTTTTATATTGTTTTTTTTTCTTTCAGTGCAATAAAAGTGACAGGCTATATTTCTCGATCTGTTATGACCTTATATAAGGTACTCAATAAATTAATATTTTTTAATAAACATTACAGTTGAAAATTGTGTATGGTTTGCTATTTTACACTTATTATTTGTAAAAATTTTACTAAATTTATGTACTTTCGTACAAAAAATACTTCTACTTCGGGTTAGAGTTCTGGTGACTAAAATAAGCGGTCATTACCGTAATGCTCCTAATCTCAAAGGTATTTTAAATTCGCAATTACGTGACACTATAGTGCACGACGGATTTCGGTATATACATGTACCAAACTAAATTTCCTTTAAAAATTCCTATGTGGGGCTTTAGAATTGCTAAAAAAAAGTACCAGTACGGTAATGACAGGTCTGTAATGCTTTTTTAAAGTTTTTTTTAATAAATCCCATGTAAATTATACTGTGTTTTCTAAAACTGACAATAGAGCCGGACTAGTTTGAACCTCACATATCATACAAAAAATATTAAATAAATTCCTAAAACTAAATTTTGAAAATCATGTACTTCACACACCAAAATACCCCGTTTTTGACTCCTGCATAATTACGTAGTGAATTTACTGACTTTACTATGTATACATTATTATTGTGTTACATGTATTATTATTATATTATATAATTACACTATATATGTACATGTCGTAAAAAACTACTCTATTTAAGTTTTAAGTGTAAGATAAGTCTACTCACGAAACATAATCTCCTTATTTCTTACTCTCTTGTTGATCGCTTACTGCTCAGTATAATATACGTGTTCATTCGACGAATGACTAGATCATACTGTACTTATGACTGTAGTTCTGTGAGCTTGGTCAGCAGAGATGGCAGAGTCAGCTGAGTGAGTCAGTGAGCTGCGCACTCTATACCGCGCAAGTAGCTGAACAGCTCACTTTGTTTACAGTGTGATCTAGTCATTCGTCGAGTCAACAAGTATTATACTGAGCAGTGAGCGATCAACAACGGCATAAATAATAAGGAGATTATGTTTCGTGAGTAGATTTATCTTACACTTGAAACTTAAATAGAGTAATTTTTAATAACGTACACGCATGTAATGTAATAAAATAATAGGTTATAAAATAATAATAATGTCTTCATTTTTAGTTATTGTAGCATATAATATACACATAAATATCACACTTAAAAATTTTGTATAGTTTGCTATTTTACACTTATTATTTGTAAAAATTATATAAAAAATTTGTGTACTTTCGTAAACAAAATAGCTGTACTTCGTTCACAAAGTTTGTGTATAACATACGAGTACAATGGCTAAATAACACAAGATTTGTGTACTCTTAACACGAAATTCGTATAAAAAATAATTTACACAAAACGTGTGTAGTCTGTTTGATTTCAAACAGAAAAATTCTGTTTGAAATTGAACAGATCTAGAACAGACTATAGAGGCTTCACTTTTAACTCATCGAAATATTTATGAGTAGATGCGTGTAAGTCGTTGCCTGAGAGGATTAAAGTCATGCTATAGATCAGTGCTATGAAAGGTGACAACTCGGCGGAGCTGCGAATTTTTTGATTCGTATTTGTTTCTCTTGATAAATCAATATATAAGTACGCATACATTACCATGATAAAGCCCATCTTCTGCCCTTACAACACAGTAAGTTCCCTTTCCCCTCAGCAAAGTTCCACAAATTGGTGCGGAAGAAGGAAATATCGAATTTCCGCTCGACGACAAACACTTTTTGCGAAAAAAAAAAAATGAGGTTCGCACGGTGTATACCTGCAAACAGTCTGGCGTCAATGGAGCCGAGCGAACGACGGCACGACAACAACGACGCGGGTACACGAGTTGACTCGATTAATTGGAAAGCTATTGTCGCCTTTGTTTAAGCTTCCCCCCCTTTTTTTCCACGACAGCGGCGCAGCTGCGAGTTAATTAAAGGCGCGATGGCGCGGATTTCGGGGGCCTGGCCATTTTTTGGCCGTACGCTAGTGGGAGAAATACGGCCTCTGTAGGCGCAGCTCTTTTTCGCTCGGTTTTCGGAGCTGCTGTTTTAATTGAAAAAGCTGGCGATTTTTCGATTCGTTTTTTCGGAACGCATTATTGTACCGTATGATCAAGTTTTTATGAAAAGCTGGATATTCGCTTGTGCATATTTTATTTCGTATTGGTGAATAAGAACGGTTCATTTTAATGAACAAATTTATGATCCGATTGCATGAGATTTGGCGCTGGTTTCAGTGCAGTACTTTGACGGAGTTAATAATTCCGAGTTATTCTAATTAATCAACGAAAATTATCGACGTTATTACAGAAATTGAATTATGTATTTCCAAATCAATTTTGAAAGCTATCGAAACATATGCTGTAACATTGACGGAATTCAGTATTGAAATACTTTAATATCTCATTTTTACTTTTATATTTATATTTCATGCAATAATCTCAGGAAATATATATTTCCTAGCATTCCAATAATTTTTGTGTTTCTTTTTGTTACAGGTGAGTTGTTCACGTAGTTCACAATAAACACGTCACTTGAGTACTTAACAGAGTAATTTGGTAAGTTGGAATTAAATTTGTTTCAAATATGTTCAGTTGAAAAATATCGAAACAGTCGAGCTATTACAAACAACATGGCATAGTTAATTAATATTCTGTATTAGTTTATTTGAAATTCATTTCAATTTTTAACACTCAAAAGTTGGCACAAACTAAACAAAAACATCATTAGTGTGAATTTATTGTAAGAGCAATTTATTTTCTTAATTTGCGTTTAATGCATTCATAATAAACAACTGTCTCGTTTACTTAATCTGCATCCAGAAATTTCGACCTACTAGAAGTTGGGTGAATGAGAATAGAGACATTGAGGTAACCTCTTAACATTTTCATTCGAATAAAAACAGGTGCAAGTATTCTCATGTAGTTAATGCTCACGGTCACTGTGTATTATTTGTACTTTGTTTTAAGAATAACCAAAAAACCAAAGCCAAGAAGACTTTAGAGCCTCGACACTTTTAGATCGCTATTTTTCTTCCCGCGCCGCAATCCGCAATCATGAATTTTCCTTGTACAAATATCCCTTGGAAAAAACAAAATTCAGCGCGAGGCAAAAAACTTTGTCGTCAAAGTTGGCTCAGTACCTACAGCACGCAAAAGTACGAGATATCTTATACGAACTGAGGAAGTCGAGCAAGCGAGGTTTATCTTCCGCTTAGGATTTACCATCCAATAGAGATACGACCCCTCCCGGCTAAAAAAAAAAAATAAAAATAAAAAAATCACGCGACGATAGCATCGCGAGTCTCTTAAGGACGAAAGTCGCGATGCAGAGACTCCGCAAGGGCCGGCACAATTACACCTCGAGCTCGGTTAATTTTGGAAGATTGAGGTGCTGCTCGAGAAAAAAAGCCAAGGGCGGGGGATCAAGCTGGTAGGGAGGGTCGATATACGTGACATCGACGGGAACTGCGTGTGCGTGCGCGCTAATAAAGTGTCCGTGGGTACAGTATACGAGCTCGTGCGCTGCGAAAGAGCCGGAGAAAGGAAGAGGAGGAAAGAGAGGAAGCGAGGCCGTTAGCCCCGCAGATACGCGTCTGGTGGACAATAAAGTCGCATTACCGAAACTCCAGTGGGGGGAGATATATATCGAGGGGAGGACGACGACGGCTCTGTCCTCTGTTTATGTGTGTTTGCGCGTGTTGTTGCCTGTTGGCGCAGGTTTGTGTGGGTCCGAACACACTCTGTAATATATACACGCCGTGTGGTTACGGAAATGGTCTGCAAAGAGTGGCGAGGCTCGGATACGGGGAATACAACACATGTAATTGCAAACTGGTTGTTTTGGGGATTCTTTTTTTTTTTGTTTTTGTTAATGCAGGGAATTGCGGTAAGTGGGAGACTGCATTTTTTTCTCAGAGTTACAATAATTTCGTTTTGACGGTAAAATTCCATACTATGTTTAATTTTGTAGCACACGCTGAGCAATTGAACATCCGCGATCCGTCACCAATATCAATTAACGTCCTTCTTACAGTACAATTGTATAAGCAGACGGGAATGACAATGTACAATCGAAGTCGGAACTGTCACTTGACGCACCAAATCGCCATAAGTAAATCGTTGAGTATTATACGTTAAGCAACGAGCAGCGATGTAATTCCAGGTAGTAAATCGTTGATTCCTTACCAATTCAGATTTAACAATCAGCGAAACTTTAATAGGTATTACATTAATCACCACCATCTGGAGGTTTCTTCATCAAACAACTACTAACTTATCAACTCTGCACTGTTCTTTCTCTTAATAAGTGACTATAACAATTACAATGTACCAGAACCAGATTCACAGGAAAAGCAGTGACATCTGACTAATTTAGTTTTAGAGTTTATGATGGGCCTACGTATCCGAGACTCAAGGGAAAACGTTGGACCTGGCTATCATTCTATTTCTGGTATATTCTCGTTAATGATCATCAGACCTCATAAACTGGACACACGCTGGTAGCTATTTTCTAAATCCCTGATACAGTGAGAAAGGGAATCCTTACGCCGCAAGGATCAGCTCGTGAAGAAAACCCAGAGCATCGAGGGTCAAAAGAAGCAAAGATAGAGCGATAAAGAATTATTAAGGTGGACGAGTTCTTATTCATATGATTATTCGGTACTCTCGTAACGATTGTTCGTATAGGAGGGCTGGTATCCTTGGCTGAACCTAACCGATACATGAAGAAGCTGTCGATTGCATCAATCCTAGGATCGTCGATGAGGCTCATTTAGATAGGGGCACTATTCACCGAGCTTTCACGCTGCACATCATACGCATTTTTTGCTGGACGAACAAGAAACAAAGCTCGAGCCTTAAGTGCGCCTTCAGCCACATCGTGCGCAGGTACAACCAGTAACAGCGGGTAGCAGCGCGCACGATGATATCTGGCGCGATGATAAAACGAATGTGCGTCCGACCAGTGGGGAGGGGGGTAAGAAGCGAGACGAAATGGTGAACGGACCTCCCAGGGTACGTCGAAAGTGGAGTCGAGCTGCAGCACAGGGGGAAACGGGCAGGCCGCGTGGAATGATACAGCGCGAAGGGGGGGAGAGATGGAAATAAATAAACAGTCGGAGTGTATTACTCTCGGCTCGGTTTTGCGGAGCAGGATGTGCCGGCTGGGCGAGGGAGAGGAAATGAAGGGCGGATGCGTTTACGTGTGTGCGAGAGAGAGAGACCGAGGAATTGCAATGAGATCGGGATGTAGTAGTGAAGGCGCGCGCTCGCGCTGCGTGAAATCGAGTGAGCGATGCTGAATGCCGGACTTTTTGACAATAGCGCCCTGTAAATTGCTCGTGGAGTAGCGCCGACGCGAAATGACGACGGAGTGGGAGGTGCTCCCTCACCCTTGTTTCGGGTTGGGCTTTTTTTAATGATATCCATTCGTGCGTCGGACAATGAAATGCTTTTACTTTTATCAGTACGCAGCACGGGTGATGCGCGATTTATAAGCGAGGGAGAGGGATCTGTCTCGCGTTCTGGTGGCTGACCGTTATGGGTTCCGTTGTGTTTGAATTAATTTAGTATCGAGTCGGGTGTGGGTCGATTGGGGAGATGTTGTGAAACTATTGTGATGATTGCTGTCGGTTAATTTTTCAATTCCAGAATTAAAAAGTTCCTACAACAGAAGTAACAATGTAGTTTTTGGGTATTGTGAATCAGGGTTGCCTGATTTGAAATTCGTGTAATCCGTAATTCCAAATTCCACCTTGGAATATAGAGTACTCCAAGCCTAATTCTTAATTCTGCTCCAGGTACGGAGTAGAATTAAGCTCCACAATGATTAATTCCACATTAAATACGGAATCATTTTGGATTTAATTCTAAAAAGGAGTTAGTAGTTTCTAAATGGTAGTTTTGACAGTTTGATTGATTTTCGACAACGAATAAAATTAAATTTTAGATATGAATATTTTAATTTACAATGAAGTTTTATTGTCGATAAAAAATTAGTTCTCCAAACAACCAAACCACGAATACATTTGTAGCACAGATTGAAATCTTTTTTATTGTGATCAGTCTTCGTAGCCTAAATAAGCCCCCGCGGTCATCGATACATAAAGCATCTTGGAGCAGTTCTTTAAGGTTATATTAAAACGCAATTTTCTGGCCTTACTTTTAGACATACCTCATTTTCAAACGAGACTCTGCCCTGGCTGGCGGGAAATTTTCATTACAAATACAAAGGAAGCACTGGAAAATGTAATATTCAACGACCATTATCTCGAAATATACTTTTCGCTGGCACCTTCGCAGACTCGCGCGTTCTGGAGTACGTGGGAGGAATTTCGTACCCCGACCGGCAGTTCTTGTGACGGGTGTTCCATCGAGCTTTTATCATAAAACTTTTGGCATCTTCGTCTTTTACCAGCGCTTCGAAGTAAGACGATGAAATATCCCTCGTGATGTATTGGGTTGGACTTATACAATTAATAAAATAGCAATCTATGGATTCCTATCTGGTAGATAATTTACAAGCTATGTTCTTTGTAGTACGATGAAAATTTCATCTTGTTGGTTCAAGATTACGAGAAGCCTTTTAATTTCTTACGAAAGGTCTTTCAAGAATTTCGATTGAAATTCTTTGATGGATGCAGTTGAGCTGGGCACTCAGACTGATTTGATAATATTGAAAAACTTCTCTTTTAGTTGATTAACCAAGCAGTACAAAAATTTTTGAGATATCAGACAGATGACGTCTTTTTCTTCTTTCGCAACGGTCAGATTATTAAAGTCACAGAATCGTTCAATAATATTATTCGTATACATGTTTGAGAACATGTTTTATCCAGCCAAGGTACTTATGGTCCACCTTTCGTATAGACTGCTGAATCCGCAGGATACGAATTTCGATGAGATTCCAATGAATGGCACCCCACGTAGAGAATTTAATCTCATGGGTCCTAATACTTGTACAATTTCTAGTTCAGATCATCATTTCCACTACCAATCGATGCTAGTGTTTGTACCAAGTTCAATGAGCAATGTCCATATTGAGCAATTTCATCATTTACTAAGTATCAGTCAAAAGTACAAACAACGACATCAACACACATCAAAAATGAGTAAAGACGTGTGATATCTCGAACATCGGGGCCGTGGGATTGCTGTGGCCGTATATTCTTCCATGGTGGCGTACCAGAAATCGTGTCCCAAGGCACCACCGAAACCGGTTTCAAAAATACAATCCACTCTTTACGCTCGCAAATTTAATTTCAATCGTGCCACGCGCGATCAGCTTGAGACTCCGTCACATTGCGAATAAAAGGTTCAATTCGAAATCATTCCTTCTTACACGACAGGTTAACACAACACCTCAAGTCCTCCCGCAAAAACGCACAGCTGCACTCGACATTCCTCTTTCATAAATCACCGGACAAGCTATCTAGGCCGTAAAAGCGAACTGCTCGTTGTAAATTTCTAAAATTTATCCGTTGCAAATGGCAGCAGGGCAAAAGTGATCGAAATAAAAAACCATCCCGCATCCAGCACGAACCGCGACTTGCGTCAAATCTACATAAATACGCTGTGTATGTACCCGCGCATTATCTTAACACTGTAAACAGTTGACAACCTGTTATTTCGCAATTA
>JAPYYV010001225.1:0-25403 GCA_030522625.1 Copidosoma aretas
GGGGGGGGGAAGAGGCTGCATCAAGTTAACGTTACCACATATAAATTTAAAAATTGATTTTTTAACTATTCGTTAAAAGTAAAATGTTTCTTTGAGTTATGCAATGAGTGGAAAAATATTGACTACCATGTCATGTATACACGCGGAAAAATACATGTGAACATATTTTACTATCATCACATTGATAAATCGTAATCTTTCAGAAATTTCAGCAGCACAAATGTATGAAATTCCGGGGCCAACTATCTATGATGATCATTACTGGATAATAAAAGGCAATCAATTTATTAAAGTGACAAATCTTAAAAATTAGAGATTAAGTTTTTTTTATTTCTGACGATTCTAAGGTGATATTTTATGACAAGGAACATAAATAAACTTTACAATTTTTTGTAATATATAATTTTATCACAATAAATGTTTAAAGTTTATTCATACATAATTTTATTCTTAAAAAACACAGTTTAATCATTATTTATAAACCCAAAACTAGTTTAATATTTCTTGCGATGTTCTTTGTACGCACAAAGGTGTACGTATGAATTGTAACTTTGTGGGAGAGTATTTAAAAATATGAATCCATTATCACTATGTAATTTTCTAATTTTTTCATAATTCTAGGTCAACGTTGATTTACGAGAGGAGGGGGGGGGTCCAGTTTTCCTACGATTGTCAACGAAGGGGGGGAAGGGGTCATAATACATCGAAAAGTCGTTAACGTAGTTCATGCACGCTGCCTAAGTGTAGCAATGAAAGTTGACATTGTATTGTTATAAATTCCAAGATTTAATTTTGTCAGCATCCTGTAATCCAACTTCTGAATGTTTGTAGATGGTAAAAAAATTTTATAGTCAGCATTTGTGCAATCTCGTGATACCTTAGACAACGAGAGTCAGAGTATTTATTTCAGGCTAAGAACAGGTAGTCTATAGTAGCCTTTGCAAATATTTACAAGCCAGCTATTTAGCCTTATAAGCAATAAATACGCAGGCTCGCTGTATTTTTAAAACATGTTTCATAAACTAAAATAAATTAATAAAGGATTAAATTACAAAAATAAAAAAACAAAAATAGAAATATAACAAATATAGAATCTTAAAAATGATAATGTAATAAAACATAATATCGTTGAAATCACTGTGTAAGCTCTATCCAGTAGGGTAAAAGTACCGATGGCAAAACGATTTTTGGTGGAATTGCCTCTAAAAATTCATATAAAAAAACAAATACATTATTTTAAATAATAGAAATTGACAACATAGAGTTAAACATAATGCGAAACACCATCGAAATGCATGTCCCAATAGCGAAATGTACATGTTATTTAAGTGGAATCTTTGTGTTCCACCATCCGGACATAAAATATTTGGGTTAAGATTTAAATTATACGTATAATAAAACAGTGGTACTAAAGAAAAATTTATTGTTGTGTAATGCATTTAAAAATAGTTAATTACTCTTATTGATCCAATAAGACACAACTTTAAATGTCTTGTATACATTTTTTTCGTTATGGAATTTTTATGAGTTTATTAGTTATTGGGGATGGATTGACTGTTTCACCTTTGGGACAGATATTGAAAGTGCGTTTCGACATCCGTACTTTTACCTCAGGTCTTTAATCTTTGTTGATTAGCACTTAGGGAAGTTGGCTTTTAAAGATGGATGTACTGAATGTTGCTCTGACAGACGCTGGTAGCTTGTTCCACTCGTTTGCGGCGCCTGTGGCAAATAACTATCTGCAGATTTTGAGGTTAGCATGAGGAACTTGCAGCTCGTAAGTGTGAGAGCTCCTAGTGCTGGCCACTTGCAGTTAGGTGTCCCTGAACTGAAAGCGTTTAGACAGGTAACAAGGAGTATAAGTCCTTAGGACGTTTGCCACCAAGCCCAGCATAATGTAGAGCTGTCTGGAGGAGTAGGACAGGATGTTGTGCTTTTTATATACTGCCGTAATGTGGTCTGATTTACGCAAGCCATAAAAAAATCGGAGCGAGGCGTTTACACATCTATCTATCTTCACAGTCATCTCGTTGGAAAGACCATAAAGAATTATAGCGCAATAATCCAGATGAAAGAAGACAGGGGGCAAATATGCATGAGTCAACACTCTGTATTTAAGCGATCGCTGATGTGATGAAGTTGCACTATGGTAGCGTAGCATTTCCTGGGGACCTCTGTGCAAAGTGGCAGCCAAGTGAGGGCACTGTCCAAATTCATCCCTAATATTTTTGGGAATAAAACAGGCTCGATGACTACACCATTTAGCGTAATTAATGGGATGGGCACTCCAGCCTGGAGTCTCTGTTCGAGTCCTCTTGTACTGTGGACGTTCTTTTTCTTAGGTATCCGTACCACTGTGGCTCGCTTTCATGGGTCCCAAAACTTTCCTGCTTGCAGGAAAGCGTTAAAGATTCTTATTCAAATAGGTAGTATTGCTGAGAGACACTGCTTAAGAAACCTCACTGACAGTTTCTGGCCCGCAGGCATTATATCAAGCTGATTGGAAAGCTCGCAAAATATCCTCAGGTGCAACGTGTCTGAAATAGAAGCATTCATCTGGGAAGACTCTTGCCAAGTGCAAGTTTGGTAACAATTCTAGTTCTTTACAACCCACAAAAAAATTTTTGACCTCAGTAGGCGCGATTGGCAGTTTGATTTTTGGAAGCTTCTATTTGGATAAACCTGAAGATGCTAGTAATATTCTTGTATCCGTGGCGTTCCACACTACTGTAGTCGATGACGGTAAAACGATCTAGCAGCATCCCGAATCTCCTGCCTAACTTTGTTTCGCATGTACTTGTACCTAGCATGCGAGCCTTGAGTGTTGTGGCGTTTGAAGACTCTCGAGATCTGGTTTTGTGCTCTGATTAGCGATCCAATATGAAGAGTTATCCATGGCTTAGGCCTCTCCCTGATTCGGACTATACGTATAGGGGCATGACAATCAAGGGCATATAGAAGTGTGCGCGTGAAAATGTCGAGCATTGTGTGAATCTGGAGGAATTCTTTTAGTTTACTACAGTCCACCTCCCAAAGCTCCTGCACGAGAATGTCCTCGCTAAGTTTCCTGTAGGCCTGCCGCCTTACCCTAAGAGAGTTTTGTACCGGCCTTATTTAGGTATATATAGTCAATGGTGGATTCAGATTGAATACTGTGGTGTAGGCCCACTTTTTCCAACTCAAGAGACTGCAGAGACTGCTTAAGAATGTTATAGTTCGTGTGTGAGCAGTGCTATTCGACATTCAAATCTCCTAAAACGATGAGCTTGTCGTAGGCATCGTTTCACCCTACGATGGCCTCTTTAACGTCAGATCAATAGCCGGCTTTTGGGGGGCTGTTAATAGCTACGCAAAAGTGCAGCGTTCGACATTTTTAATTTTTTTTTTTTTTATAGGCTTGATGGAAAGCTAAGGTTTTTTACATTAAAAACGCCTTTTTTTACAGTGTGCTTTCAATGAAAAATTTAAGTAAAACCAAAGAGTAGAAACTAGGCCGTCTGTGCGCGTGCCAAAGCCTGGTGCCGCGCTGCGCTCTGCTCAAGTTAACTATGAATATTATCAGTTTTGTATCATTTTATTATTGATTTAACGAATACGTATGCTTATACTTTATAACTTAATATAGTTTTGTATAATTGAAATGTAATCTTGATTTTTTATATGACATTAAGGTAGAATTAAATGTCCCGTCTGAATATAAAGAGAATTTTTTTAGTTCTAAATTAATTATAATTACCTTGCATATTTTAATTGATTCAAGTTGCTGTAAATGGTGTATTTGCCGAAAGCATTAACTTACACTTCATTTGTAAAACAGAATTCTTTGAAAAAGCCATCGTAAGAAGACCTTCATATTTGATTATTCTAAAAAAGTCAAGCGAAAAAGTTCTAAGCGATTATAAGAATCGTTTATTCACGATGGCTCAAAGACGCATCATTTTTCTAAAACTTGTTTATCACTTATGTGCTGAAATGTTGTTTCCTTTCACAAACCCACCGAGAAACATATACCTGTCTGTCCCAGAAAATTCGAAAATCTGCAAGAATCGTCGTCGCTTAATTTATAAGCGGAAATTAGATTCAGGTAATGATGATGCGAAAAAATTAAAATTTGGATGTGGTAATGATTATCACAAAACAGCAGATGTGGTTCTCGAAAAAAATAAGTTTTTAGAGTATACAGAGAAGCAAGAGTAAATACAGCTACTCACTCTTGCTCCGGATTTTTGGAGTCATTATTACTTCATAAGAGAGATTGGTTGCAGTGGGAGAGTTGCTCGAACAGCAAGAATATTAGAGAAAAAAAGCAGCGTAATCTGAATACCACCTAAACGAAAAGGCAATTCTCTTTAAGACGAGCTGATAATTAATTTTAGCTAAGAATTTTTATAAGAGGGACGATATAAGTCGACCCATGCCAGGTATACAAATTTTTGTATCTGTCAAGCAGAAAAACGGTGAATGAAAACATGTTTAGAAAAGATAACTGCTTGAAGATATAATGAAATTTATTGCTTGCTTTAAAAAGAGTATAGTGATTATAATGAAGGGTTTACTAAATTTTCACGATTAAGACCATCGCACTGCGTTTAGCTAGAACCAGCGGTACACATAATGTATATGTGTACATCATAATAATTTTAAACTGATTTTTGATGCTATAGATCTGGATCATTTAACGCAAAATACTAAACTGTCTCTTTAAATCTACCACGACTGTATTGAAACAGTAGTGTGCAGTAATTCTATCTAAAGATGATTCTTAGGTGCAAAACGTCTAGATCGTCCTAATATGTCAACATTACGTTCACATCTTCTTGAATGTTTTGAAAAACATAATATTTCTGAAATCGAATATAAATCATGGTTTTAAACAGAGAGATGTACCATTGCTACACAAACTTTGAATTCTTATGTTTTGGTTAATTATTAGGAGAAAAATTATTACAACTCAAAACTTATGATTATTTTTCCATGAAACAATCACTTTTTATGTATCAACAGATAAAAGATGTCAAAGATGGAAAATTTTTTTAAACTTGTGACTTTTCGGAAAATTATGAGTTTGTCATACAGAATTCAACCTAATCTTTTCATTGCAACAATAAATCAGCTTCCATTTTTACAGTTGTAATTTATTATAATGAAAATGATGAGCTTAAACACATAGTTGTTGCTGCTATTTCCGATAACCTAAATCATGCTACAGTTGTTGTATATGAGTATCAAAAAGTTATGATAATCTATTTAAAATTGAAGATTGAAGTAAAGAAATTTTTTTACATAATTGATGGGGCCAGTCAACATTTCACAAATAAATACAGTTTTAAAAACATTCTTTTCCACCATGAAGATTTTAAAATTGAATATAAATTTCATTTTCTTGCTACTGTCCATGGAAAGGGAGCGTGTGACGGTATTAGAGCCAACTTAAAGAGAGGTGCAAGACGTGCATGTCTTTAAGTTTCTTCTCATAACCGTATTTTAACAGCAAAAAACTTGTACGACTGGACAAAGAATTATTGCAAGGATACAAAATTGTTTTATTCAAGTAAAAAGTCGTATTAAGAATGTAAATTTATTCTTAGATCTTGATTTGATAAAGCAAAATTATTACCAGGTACTTGGCAAGTGCATGCTGTCATCCAATCGATGATAAACTATGTAAATTAAAAAAAACATCTATGAGCACTGAGTATCAACTTTTTTCTAAGCAAAATGATAAAACCAAAAGCCTACATCTCGAACTTCATCTAAAACGAAAGAATAAGAGAAAAAACCTGTTTAGAATGTATTTCTATATTATCATTATTCATAGTAAACTTGAGCGGAGTGCGTCGTGTCGACGGGCCTCCGCACGTGCTCAGACGGCCGTGCTTCGACTTTTTAGCATCGTTTTAATTTAATTTTTGAGTTAGAGCACACTGTGTAAAAAGGCGTTTTTAATGTAAAACAGTGACTTTTAGCGCTAGTGCGACGAGCCAGGGACTTTTGGCGTGGAACGCCTTATACATATATACGTTTGTGTGTGTATGTGTGTGTGGGGGGGTGCGTTCGCGCGCGTGTGTGGGTGTGTGGGTGTGTGTACAGGTTTAGGTACAATACGGATGCGTTCTTGGAGTAAAAATTGATCATATAATAAATGCATATTAATTAATTTTTCTATTCGTTAATGCGTAAATTAAGTTTTTTTATTGTTTATTTGAAGATAGGATCGAGGAAGTTCTGTCTCTCCATGTTTTAATAGGGCTACTTACAGCAGCAGTTTCAAAGAAGACAACAAACTGTATACTTAAGTATGCACACAAATGAAATTAAAAAGAAGAAAAGATAAAGTATTTTTAAAAGAAAAAGAAATATTAATTTATAATATATTTAAATGTACAGAAAAAGTACAATTGCGAATTATTTCTTTGAATACTTATGCAATCTAATTATTTCTAATTAGTTATTATTTTCAAATTTATTATCTATTATTTAGAAAAAAGTTCTTATTATTTCATTAATTTCTAAATATTTTTTTATAATTTTCTAAAACATTTAAGGCAATTTAACAAAAATTAAGAATTGTCATTATAGATACATGATTTTATATTATATATTTAAAGTTTACTTTAAATAAAGTTTAAAAGTTGTTATAAAATTGATTTTAGGATATGTTGGGGGAATGTAGGGCCTTGAGGGGCAGACAAATCTCATAAAGGGGCCTTGGGGAGGTTTCAAGGGGCTTTAGGGGATGTGGGGGGTTTAACACAGATTTTTGTGTGTCAAAATCACGGGAAACGAGCGAATTTTTCGCAGGGTGCGGTAGGTATGGTAATAGAGGGCAAACGAAATCCTGTAAGAAGGTGTCGCGTAGAGGGCGGGGGGGGGGGGGGGGGGAGGCGGGCAAGCTGTAGGGGGTAGGGGAAAAAAAATTTTCAGGGCGAATAACAGAGATAACAATAGAATTTTCCCGTATTTTGTTGGAGGGCCGGGAGGGGGATTTAGGGGGTATTTGGGGGCAAAGAGGGTTGCGTTTAATGCCCCACATAAACAACCATACAATATTCATAGATATACGTATCAATGAGCATGAATTATAAATATGTCAGAAATAGCGGAAAGGAAAAGGTGTTGATGCTGAGATTTAGAGTCTTTCAGGCTTAATAAACTTAGAAACATAAAGAATAAATAGTGAGCTTAAATGATAGTTAGAAAAACAATAACTAGCAACTCTGATCCTTAAAAGTATTAAAGTATAGTGATGCATGAATCAACTAAAATAATCTAATCGATTGATTTTAATGTAGTACATAATTAAAGATTTTACGGACTGCGAATGTGTTAAACAGGCAGTATACAAGTCTGAATAAGTTAATAAGACATCATTGGGTCCTGATAAATACACGTTTTATGAAGAAGTGTATGGTTGCAGGGGTATGTGCAGGAAGCGCGCAGAGTGGTGCACATGTACATGATATAAATATCTTACTATATTTGAATAGTCGTTTGGATAAACTTTTCACGGTCTCCTAAGGCTCCACGCAATTTACGGGTAAAGTCGTTCAGTATCAACAAATTTTTTAAGATCGACATACGTTTGAAGACCTCCAACGGCACCTGCCCCCTTTCCCCTTTTCTCTACTCCACACACCTTTTACATGGCCCTACACCCGATTTGACTTATTTTCTTCAGGTTTTCTCCGTGTTTCTTCGTTATTCCGTATATTTTTTTGTTCCTAAATGCTCCACCCTAGTGCTACTCCTCTCTTCTTAGCTGTGCCCGGCTTTGACTCCCTTTTTTTAAGGATGTGTATATGTCCTTTACTACCTGTACTCGCTAGTTCACCACACATCCCCCCTCAGGCTACCATCCAAGCAGCCGAGACTTACTTCCACTTGAGGACCTTTTCCTTTTTTACACTGCCACCCCGCAGTAACCAGCACAACCTCTGCACAATCTGCTATTGCAGCTCCCTGAAAACATGTTTATGGAGCTGTCCTTAAGCCTCTCGCTCTACGTTGTACAGACCCATGGCTTTTGTAAGCGTCCTCGAAATTCTATCAGTTTAAAAGGTTTTTATAGTAATTCTCTACGACCTTTAATACTAAAGAATAATTTCATAAACGACAAACCTAGAAAGGCAAACTAATTTACTTGGGACCACGTAAAGACATTTTTGGAGAGTGATAATAATCATTATTTAGCAAAATAGGTATTGGATTTTTTTGTGAATATGGTATCTCATGTTTTTCTGTCACATATATAATTACCTGTTATGGCAGGTCATCTTGATAATTGGTATTTTAAAATACTTCGTACAATTGAACTTTAATATTTTTCAACATCTGATATTCAAGACCGCACAAGCAGTATCTTATTACGGTAAAGGATACTAAAAATTACTGTCTTCGATGTTTCATAGTTGGTGATAAGTATTCTAGCATCGGAAAAAAATATTGGTCTGTCGGACCCAGTAATGTCGAGAATAGTCATTGTTTGAATAACTATCAAAAAGTAACGTGCACTAATCAAGTATTCTTCAGGCACAAAATTAGTAAAAGTCCAAAAAGGATAGCTATATATTAAAATTTAGAGAGACCAGATAATTTTACTGGTTATTTCTTTAAGGCTACTGGTATAACTTTATTAGTCCACTCTGATGCTTACTTGATGTCCTTAAAACAATTGGAAGGTTGGAAATCAGATGCAATAGCTTAAAGTTACGTAAAAAATTCACTGTATAACCAAAGAAATATATTTATTATTATTGGAAATACAGATAAGCCTTTGACTTCTACTAGTAATGTAATTACTACCAGGCAGAGTTTCTTTCACCTTAATCTAAAAAATCAATGACGACTTATCCAGGAAACATCGAAAAAATATCTACAAAATCTCAACTAAATCAAGAAAATTGCAAGCAAGTTTTAAAGCATAATCAAAATGATTTTCAGGACTCAGGAACCAGTAATTCTAGAGGTGTCAATTTTGGCTATGATATCTTAAATAATTCACTCTCTCATCAAGATACTAGTGAGTCAACGGATCAAGTACATTTGAATGATTCACATATTAGTAATAAAAATTGTATAATAAATCAGATAAAATCAATAATTACTGTAGCTGTTATGAAAAACTCCTAAAGAAACAGAACAGTATATCAGTGTTATACTGTGATGTATATCATATAGTTCTAAATACACTCACAACGTCTAAACAATTCATTGAAAAAAAATTTTTGAATTATGATAATTATGTCTTATGTATATTGTACAAATGAAAATAAATTGTACTGACACATAAGCACGCGAGCATGTATGTGTGTTTAGACTTGTGAGTCACAAATACGAATTGTACATAGTAACCAAGAATAGTACGAATTATTTGACGATGTAAGGTACGATGTACGATGTATAACTGTATAGCGTGGTGCAGTGGATTCTGATCATCTTGCGCAGGGCTTTTATCAGGCTGTTTCTGTCTTAAAACAGGAGCAGAATGCACAAACTTTCGGTGGGGGTGTACAAATAGATATTTTTCTTGTTTTTGTAAAAATAATAGTACAAATTAGAAGAATATTTTTAAAACCACGTGATAAAATAAATTTGAAAAAAAATTTAATTTCTAGATTTTTTTTGTGACGTAGGTAATATGGCCCTTTTCAATTGTAACAAGTTATACGTAGTTAAGTCGCATATCTATATTTTAAATAAGTCAATAATAAATATTGTTTACGGTATAGCATTTTCTATTTTAAAATCATAATTATCACTTGCTTGTGTAAGAATTATATCTTTAAAGTTGTATTGGGATATGGAAATGAATAGTTTTTCAGCTGAAAAATAAATTTTGATAGCAGAATAATTCTGTTGATACTTCTACTTTAGATGTAATCAAAAACTTTAAAAGTAAAGATGAAAAGTATTTGTTTATTTATTTAGAAAATCAACGGGAAATTGACTCTATACATACTAGTAGTCATCCAGTATATTATTTGTATAAAAACAATTCTTATTAGTGCTGTTGCACAAACACATGAGTAAGAAATAGATACATCGCTTGATACGAGATTAGAAAAGATCAACGTAATTTGTGTAATAGTTCATTAGGAAGCATAGTACACTACCATCTCAAACAATCTACAACAGAATTTTACAGATAGTTTTTACTCGAAGTATTTTCAACTACAAGTCTAGTGTGGCGCAATTGATAGTTTATGTCTCTGTGTATAAAATGTCTAAATATCTTATCTAAAGGCTCGCATTTTAAATTATTATTTATAATTCGATACTCTAAACAATAGTCATTGTAGCAATGCAATTACTTAATTTGTGGAAGCTTACATCGACTCTGAATAGTGGAATAATCATGATCAGTATATGACATTGGCGTTTGGCTTTCGTATGAGAAAAGTCTTAAAATCTTATGCTGTAGCTTTTCCAGATTATAAATAGATTGCAATGTGTGAGGCCTTAAAATCCAGGATAAATAGAGGGAAGGTGCAAGGGCTAGAATTTTTTAAGGGTAAATTAGTGTACTAAGATCAGTTTAGTCCTTGTTGCTACGTCTTACAAATCCCAGTAACTTATGAGCCCAAGATAAAACAGTGCAAATATGGATATCGAACGTAAAGGTCCACTTAAAAATAACACCAAGGTCCGAAGCTTCTTGCACCCGCGTTGATGAATTGATACCAATTTTATAATCATTTACAATTTTTTTTCTTGTACGAACAAATGAAATTGTACAGTACTCAGTGTTGTTTGGCACGAGATCATTTTATTTTCCTCATGCTACAAGAGCATCAATATCGGACTGCAGTAATCAGCAGTCAGATAAATCCTTAATAGTTAGAAACAGCTTGAAATTGTCAGCGAATAACAGTATATTAGAAGAAGTAATACAGTCGCGCAACTCATTAATGTATAACAAAGATATCGGTGAGCCCATATCGGAACCTTAAGTGACACCGGAACCCACCAAAACTGGAGCAGAAAGGCATGAGCCCAGCTTTACGATTTGCTTACGGTCAGACAAGTAAGATGGAATCCAATTCAATGGCATACCCCCAGTCTTCGTCGGTGTAATTTCAGTATTAGTTTGTTATGATTCATGCTACCAAACTTTTTAGAGAAATCTATGTACACCGAGTCGACCTGAAAGTCAGCGACAAGGGATTCGGCAATGGTGTGAGTGTAACACATAAGATTTGTTACAGTTCACCGTCTTGGCATAAACCCGTTCTGTTCAAGTACGATTAAGTGACGTAAGCTGGAAGACAGTTTTTTTGCACGAATTGAATAGCACAAAAAATATTGTTATAATTTTGGTTGAATTATAAACAATTTAACAAATAATGAGAACTTATAGCTCATATCGATATACGTAATATAATCATCTTGTAGCTAAAATATTCTTGAATTATATCAATCTATTTAATTACCTATAGAACACACCTATTGACGAAGTCGAAATGAAACTTTTTTACTCCAAAAACAGCAAAATCGTTATTTTAGCATAAAAAAACGTTATAACATCCCTAAAAGAGTATGAAACATCAAATCTTTTTGTAAACCAATATATGATATAAAAAGAAACATTTTTAGCTATAGATCACCAAGCTCACTCGGAAAATCACTGAAATATGACTAATTCAAGAAAAAAGATAGTAGATTATCTTCAATAAAAGAAGACGACATAATCTACAAAAAAAATTTCGAACGTAGAATGAAGCTGTTTTAAGTCTCTATGAGAAACAACTATCAAGGTAACATGATTTAAATTTTTTTACCCCCGAAGTAGCCGGAAATTGCGTTTTGAACATAGTTATACGTTATAATAACCTTAATAGGGTATAACACTTAATTTTTTGTTTGGAACCGATAAAGGGATATAAAAAAGAATATTTTCAACCTTAATTCATCGGAATGACTCAAATAGTTTCCAAGATATGTCTGATTTTTCAAAAAATTATAGTTATTCTTGAATAAAAAGATAATGTGAAATAGAAAACATAGCTTTTTTAATGCTCCGTGGGATATAATAATCAAAAATCTCAAATTACAATTTTTTTAACATAAAAATAGCAAGAAACCGTTGTTTGGACATCAAAAATTTATATACAAACCTTACAAAGGTTTCGAAAAAAATTGTTTGTTTAAATTGCTATGAACGCAGTTAACCAAACATTTTAAGCCCTAGATCGTTGAAATTGGTCGCAAGGTTTCTAATATATGACTAGTTAAATGTACACACACCCACACACGCAGACGGACTTTTTCTAAAGAAGAAATTTTTTTACTTCAGACCCTGTATACGGCATTTAAAATGTATTTCCTAAGAAAATTTTTTTATTAATACAATATCTTTTTTGTAAAAAAGAAAAAAAAAACTCATTAAAATGGTTAAAAATGAGAGAAAATGCTTTTTTAAAACTGTTTCGGATGTTCAGGAAATTTAAACAAGGTGATTTTCACCCTTCGAAAAGCTAAACACTGTTTTTTTACATAAAAATCCTTATAAAACCTTACTTAGGTATAAAACTCAAACTTTTATGAACAGCTAAAAGAGTACATGAAAAATTAATTGAAATCTCTTAAATATCGCAACTCTTCAATTTTTTATAAAGATATAGGTGATTTTTCACAAAAATTATGGTATTTCTTCAAATAAAAACTAGACAAAATAATTAATAAAGATAATTTAAAATGTGAAACAGAGCTATTTTAAATCTCTATAAGATATCACTATTCAAAAATTCAAATTACATCTTTTTTACCCTTACTAATGTAAAAAAACCCGTTTTGACTATGAAAATTATTATTAAATCTTTGATAAGGTATAAAACTAGAATTTTTTTTCCGAACCACTATAAGTCTAAATAAACGAAAATTTTAAGCCCAGAATTATTAGGATCTACCGTTGGGTTAATAATTTATTACTGATCGCACACACACATACATTTATGCTTTATAAATCAGTTAATCGCAACTACACGAAAAAAAATCTTGAACGGATGGAGCCCAAGTACAAGCACATATATAGTTCACTATAGTGCCGAACTCTAGGACTCCAGCTACATGCACTGTTTCAGTACAGGCTCTTAGCTTAAATATACATGTATAATAAGTTTGATCGGCCATATCTCTTTGTGCACCTTGTCTAGCGCTACGGCTGCCAGCACAGTTTGTTTACATACAAGAACTTTTGACTTCTTTAGACATAAATATTTTAACCATCGTCGGCTGTAAGTCAAAGAGCCTGCACTGTAATACTGCATGTAACTTGACTTGTATAGTTTGGCACTATAGTGAACTGTACACGTGCGTATACTTGGGCATTGTCAGTTCAAGATTTATTCCGTGTAATTACTTCAAAAACTTATTTTTGTACGAAAAATTTAATGTAAGTCATCAAGTGCCGAATAATGACAAAATATTTGCGGTGACACTATCGAGTATGATTTTAGGAGTCACGTAAAAGGAAAAAAGACTCTTTTGGTATTAGAAACTTAGCCATTTAGCACAGCAAAGAAGAGCCCCTCAAATATTCGTTTTCTATTTTCTTTTATTTTTTAAGATTTCTGAAGACATACTGAGATGCGTGCGTACATGCATAATAAAATCAAATAAAAACAGGATATGCGAATAACAATATAAAGAATTACATGCATAGATCTACGTATGAAAACGTACATGCATACATACATACATTCATAAATAAACACATACTTACGTTGATGCGTACATATTTACATGCATGCATACATGTATATAGATATACATATATACATTCACTCATACATAAATACATCAAAAATGCTGCACAGTCCTTGTAAGTACATAAATTTTTAGAAACCTACACATAGAGAAACATCTGTGCATCTGTACGTACCCACGTGAATTAGTGCATTATACGGGTTTAACTGTATTAAAACATAAATACTTACATATGAACATACATACGTGTACACATGAATACGTAGATGCATACAAATAAACATTCTTACTTACAGACAAACATGCAGACTTACATCAGCCAATACATACATGCGTATATTTAGACACACAAACATACATACATACATACACACATGCATACATACATACTTACATACATGGAGCCAGACATATATTCATAGATAAATACATATACGCATACATAAACGCAAACGTACATGTATGTATGTACAGCCATATATGTGTATATATATATACTAGTGGGGCTTCGCCCCCTGCGCGCTCCACGCGCCAACCCCCATATTTCAATATTTTTATTCTCGTGACTAAATCATAAATAAAAAAATTTATTGTTTAATTCACATTTATGCGTACAAACATAGATAACCAAAGCGATTTCATAAAAATTTGCTAAAAATTCAAATAAATACAGTCAATATATAAAACTATTTTACTGTTTTTATCAAAGAATTGTTAATAAATTAATACTGTTAATGACTCTAATTGATATTTAAGGTTAATATTTATTCATATGTATAAGTATACAATATTTACGCAATTATTATTATTACAGTAATACTTATGGCCTTTGTTTGTTATTCTTGGTCACTTTAGTATCAATTATGGATATAAGTTTATTATGAGATATCATTTTGAAATTCATTCTTAATATTTGTAAATATGAATTTTATATTTTATTTAAATTTAAGTTAAGTCCTGTACTATAACTTGTTCGATTATTCAATATTTAATTCAGAGAACACGGCTTCTATACTCGATTTTTCAAACAGAATTATTTTTATGCGTGAGTGTGTGCAATTAGATTGAATCCTAAAGATGGCATTATTGTACAATATGACAGTGAAGATAATATTGAAGTTAAAACTATCATATGGAAAGAAACTTTTAATGTATATAAATAATAAAAAAGTAATAGTGTAAAAAATTAGTTTAGTTAACAAAATTAATAAGTATGATATTATTCTCATCTATCGAATTTCTGTATGTTCATAATAAATTCAAATCGTAATTATATAATTTCATTAAGACCACTATACTTCATAAAATATTATTACATCATGTCTTTCATAAATATTAAATAAATATAAAGAAAATAAATTATAAATTAAATTAATACTTTTCAAAAACTAATTATGTAAGAGCTTATTGGTCTTGGGCTCAGTTATTAAATAATATCTTAATTATTATTAATAGTAACTATAGGCAAACATATACTACTATTGGTTTTATCGATATATATATTACATTTTAGTAAATATATAGGTACAATTAATAGAAAAACCTTATGTACCATTTGTTTTGGTATTTTTATTAAAGATACTATGTAACGATTGATCACAAGACTGATTGGCGACTACTTCCACGATTGTTATTGTTACTTCATTGTAGTAATTTAAAATCATTACACATGCACGTATTGTCATGTCGCATGCTTGTATGTATGAAATGTTACAATTCATATACTGTTTTATACAATAACAACAACAAAAGTCAGCGCGCCTTACTATTGGCCTCATGGGTGGTGTGGAAAAAATAGTTAAATTTTGTTTTCTATTGCTACAACGATGTATATAAATTTTTGTACTTAACATACATTTTTGTATGGACAGCTTTGATAATCTAAAGACAAGTATCAGAAACGTGAGGGGGCGGGGCGTGGGAGAACCATAGGAGGCTGTGATGGTGAAGAGTGTAAAAATGAGGGAAAGTATGAGAAGCGTGAGAGGGGGGTGGGGGAGGCGTAGGGGGGTCTTACACATTTTCAGCTGGGGTAATATACATAGAAATATAAAGAATTTTCCATTATTTCGTGGGGGGGTCTTACACATTTTCAGTTGAGTTAATATTACAGATAAATATAAAGAATTTTCCCTTATTTTGTGTGGGGGGCTGAAAATTTTAAATTTCTTGGAATAACGGAGAAAATGAGAGAAATTTACCTTTTTTTGGGGAAGAGGTGTGAGGGGGTAGTGGGGGGGGGTCATCAGAGTAGCGACGGGGCCGTTGGGGGGGGGGGGGGATAGTGGGGGTGTGGGAGGGTCTTACACATTTTTGGTTGGGTTAATTTCTCAGAAAAATATGAAGAATTATCCCTTATTTTGTGGGGGGACCATGGGGGGTGTGGGGGGTGTGAGCAAACCCACTAAAATAACTATATAATATAGGAAGATGTATTAGTGAGTGTCCCCCCCACCGTGTGCTCTGCACGCCAACCCTTATCTTTAAACTGTGATCAAAACATATCTGTTTTAGCTTTTTAACAGATGCAGCAGTCATTCTTACATATTCACTTGTTTCGCGATCTTATCTATATATATATACTAGTCTTTTATAAAAGAAACAATCTATATGACTTACGATTTTCTCAATAAATGTATTTGCACTAGGCGTTTATGGAAATTTATAGTAAATGTACTTAGGTGCATAATGTGGCAGTTACTAAAACGGAAACAAAAATTATCAAACATATTTTAATTTATTACATTACAAGTAACCTCTTTTAAAACTGCTTGAAATTTTTTATTACTTTTACGATACCTATTCAATAAAGTCTATCTTAAAAAACTATTTTCACAATCAATATCAATTCTTTTTATGTCTGCTGTATGAAATAAAAAATGTATGCGTTTGTCTTTTGAATGATTTTTCATAAATATAACAACATATTAATCTTATAATTTCGTGTTCTTTCTTATGTCTGCTATACAGTGTATTTTATTACACGTATAATAGAGAATCTACAGTCAAATTTTTAGTTTTCAATATTTAATAAATCTGCTGTAATTAACAAAACATCAAATCAATCAAAACATCAATTGTTTATAACTCTGGCTATGATCAATATATTTATATAGTTTTTTTTATTTCTTGTCTTTTTACACCAAAACCACTGCACTATATTTCAATTAATTACATAAAAAAACCGAGCAATCGCCATTTGATTATATTGCCAAATCGTTTTTTGCAATAAAAAATTACAAAAAAAATACAAAAATTATTTTTTCTGCATCAAAATATACATTACCAGCATCTTTAATCATGAAAAGTTAGAAAAAAAAAAATTTATTTAAATGGTGCTATTTTATATTTCAAATTCAAAACATTATTTGGAAAAAAAAAACAAAAAATATTTTACAACTGGATGAAAAGCATTTTATTCGTCTATAAAAACCTATTCATTATTATCGTTTAGTTAAGATTGTTCTTTTAAAATTAGTTTTACAGCTATTTGACGGTATGTAGTGTCGAATAAAATTCGTCGCTATATTTCGTTTTTTAAACGTTACCTACAAAAATTTTCAGGACTTTAATGTAACGTCAAATGTGTGCTGAATAAGTTCATCGCAATTTCAGTAAATATTTGTTGTATAAGTGATTTAAAACAAGTGTAAATTTTTCTGCGCTATAAGAGTAGTTCACCGATTATCGTTTTTATTGTTAATAAGTACAAAAGAAAACCAGAATTAAAGAAAATAGTATCCATCGCATTATTGGCACCTATTTTATAATCACCATCACGTTTACATCGTACACGTATCAAATGCATAAACGATAGTAGATATACATTTTCTTAAGGTTTTTGTTTAGGAATCGGCCGTAAACTGACGCAAGCTTACTCGTATAACTCGTATTAAGTGTTGAATGTTAATGTAAACAGTGATTCAAAACTTGAGAATTTGGTAGGCTACATTATTAAATGAAGTTAAAGGAAAAAAATCATTCGTGCATATACACTAGTCTATGATCCATATTTTTGTATTTATAGTTCAGACCGCTGATGATAGGGACAGACTCGATAATAGTGCCATCTACCCCTAAAGCATCTTCTGTCGAACAATTTTGCACCCTACAAGATTGTTCTACATGTAATCATAGTTAAGATGCAAGCGAAAAACTAAATAATAAATTTCAATTATCTCATAATTTTGTAATTTACAATGCAGCAGAAGCTTCTAGTGTGCCGAGACCATTCTCACCGTACTTCTAAAGAAATTTTAAAAATGTATGCAATTTTTCAAAGAAGTCCAAAGTTGTCAGTTAAATTTCTGCCTTAAGCACCGGATTTAAAGTACGTAGTACATGTGGCCATCCCACGAATAAAGCAGGATGAAAGCAGTAAGTGCCATAGTAATAAAATCACGAATAGCATTTCGGGTTAAAAAAAAGGTTTTAACTGATATTTACAGTCTTTAACGCTCTATTAACACTTAAGAAGATTTTTAATGTAAACAATGCATGATAAATTATTGTATCACAAAAAAATCCTAATTTCTGATGAAAAATGTTAAGACTTAACTTCAGGGTTTTCATCTTGCATGCCTTACTAAAAGCATACAGAATAAAGGAAAAATTGTGCAAAGTTAAAACAAGATTTCAAGTGTGTTTTCAACCCTTGAGACGAGAAAAATATTGAATCTGACGACTAAGTAAATATATTTTCTTAAAATTAAACTAAACTTAAAATGCACTTGAAATACAATTCTGTTTCACATTCCGCAACTGAAACGTAAAGTTTTTTTTACTCTCTTGCCTTTTCTGATTACTGTAGCTTTTCTCAGAATTATTAGACATTGTGCAGGTGTTATTATATATTATACTGGAAGGATTTGGCTAAACTTCAAAGATCTCGGTCGTCATTGGATTAATCTGGAAATGTAGGGAGGCCGTAAGGGCGGTCTTATAAGGCTACTGCTACTCTCCGGCGGCACTTTTAAAAGTGGCAGTGAGAAATGAGCATAGGCCATGGTATTTACACCTTGAATAGATATAAAACGCTGAAATTTACAGCTAGATAGCCTGCCACTTTTGAAAGCCCGACTCTCAAAAGAGTCTGGCTTTCTCTCGGAAGAATTTGGAAATACCGGAACTGTGAATACTTGCTCATATCTTAAATCCTCCATCTTCAATCGCCATTTCTATGTTTTAACATCCTCTTACTCTTTTTCTTCCTTGAAAATTGAATATATTCTTTCTTTTTTCCACACTTTAATATTATTTATTTCTGTATATAACCTATTAAGTATGTTTCATAATATACTGATCAAAATCTTCAGCAAATTTTGGAAGTATTCCCCTACAATTTTGTTGTCTCCTACGTTTTTTCTGTTTTTTTTTTATTTTACCTAGCACATTCTTTACTGTAATGATCGATGTATCCTTGACGAAATCCGTTTAGACTTTGCTGTTGATTCCTCTACCCGTTTTTTCGTTTACGGTATAAAATGTCTCAATGTTGCCTCTTAATAAATTTAAAAAAATTTTATGCCTCTTTTCTTATCTCGATCGTTCTATTTTTTCGGTTTTAATTTTCCAAGAGCGTTGCCAAACTTCTTCATACTTCGTTTTTTGCTACATTGGTCAGTTTTTTGTTCAGTTCTTTAAATTTTCTTATATCTCATAAATTTTTTTAAACTTTTTTTCCCGTCTTTAATTTAATATTTGTACATTCTTATGTATTTTTTGACTGTTCATTAAGATCACCTATAATATTTCTTTTCTGCTCAACTATTTTAAAATCTGATTGATTAATTCTGTAATTATTTTCTTTTTTTTATCTTATAATTTTTAGTTCCTCTGCTATCTGTCAAATTATATAAGGTAATTTTTCTAATTTTTCTGTAATATTTAGATACCTTGGGTTATTTTTTCATCCAAACCTTTCTGTCCTATCTTCTCTATTCTTTTATAGTACTAATATTTTTCAATATCTTCCTATACGACAATTTTTTTATAATCTTTAGGGTAAATCTTTTCCTACCTTTCATTGTAAAACATCACCTGCGATTTTAGAGGTGAACGGTATATGATCAGACTCATTTCTAGTTATCACTTTTAGTATCAGTTTAAAGTTCCAAGAGCACTATATGCCTTCGTCTTAGCCTACGATACAAAATTAGAACTGATATTTACCCTTCTCCAACATAAGTTATCTACCCTTTCCTGTGTGATTGGAGACGATTGCGAATCACTAAATTAATAAAAAATTGCAAACAATGATTTTATACCAGAAATAACTTTAGATACTGGTAATACAACATTACTGACTTTTATTTTACACAAAAAACAATTACCATCAGTTTGAGCCTTTTTTTATTGCTACATACTAATCACAAAGTCAGAGTTGTGACAAAGTAAATGTGTATTTACAAAAACCATTGTTCTATCACGGTCAATTGAACGTTGCTTTATTTAGATGTAAAAATCCTTGTAATATATACATTCAATGTGAATCGGCGAACAATGATAAGTTAGAAAATATAGTTTGGGCAGAAATTTTTGAATAATAGTGATAGTTGACAATCTTTAACGTTACTTTAAATAAACGTCAAACATTACACAAAAAACAATTACCATCAGTTTTAGCCTTTTTTATTACTACATTCTAATCACAAAGTCAAAGTTTTTACAAAGTGAATGTGTATTTACAAAAACCATTGTTCTCTCACGGTCAATTTCACGTGGCTTTATTTAGATGTAAAAATCCTGATAATATATACATTTAATGTGAATCGGCGAACAATGATCAGTTAGAAAATATAGTTTGGGCAGAAATTTTTGCATAACAGTGATAGTTGACAAACTTCAACGTTACTTCAAATAAACGATTGCATAGTTTTTACGACAATTAAAATTAAACAATAATAGTAATATCTGATGTGAAGCAGTATCAGGGCATTTTGATAATTTAGCCTGCTGTGCGACATTAATTCTTAAATTTTATAATTTTGTCTGCTGTGAGACGGTAACTCTTAATTTACATAATTCCGCCCGCTGTGCGACGTTATCTTTCAAATTCTATAATTCCGTATGCAGTGCAACAGTTTTAGTGTTTTATCTATAAAATTTGATTGATGTAAGACATTAACAAAAGTTTCTGATGATAACTTGTGAACTATTTCTGTATATAATTTTGAGAGTTATGAAAAGAAAAAAAAATCATTCTCTATTCAAAACGAAACCATTTTACAGAAAAAGAAATTTATTGGGGAGAGTTCATAAATATTTCAGAAATAAAATTTTTTTTATTAGGTATTCTATTATTGTAATTAGTTTTATAAACTAAACATCGAACATTTTGTTCCAAAATTATGTAGTGGACATATACATATGCAGAGTTAACGTAGATATTTTTCTAATTTCTTGTTTTTTTGGTCGTTCTCTTTTTACTTATGGACTTAATTATAATCTTTTAGATACAAAGTCCTTACAGATTAATCTTTTCGCAGAAAGGTTAGTCTTAGTCGTTAGGCCCCCAGGAGAATCTAACACTACCTCTGGTTTCCAACTTTTGAAGATTTCCTCTCTTTGCCCCTCGAAAATAAAACAAAAAATGGTTAATAAATTGTGTAGAATACTCTTAACAGCTTGAAAATTTCATGAATGCACTTTATATAAAATAGAAAATTAGTGTAAAGTGTTAGAAATATGAAAAAAATGATTTATTTTAATACCGTTAAGGCATAGTATAACAAGGAAAAGCTTCAGGGCAGCTGCAGGGCAGCCGTGGCAGGGTTTGGGGGAGTGCAGGAGACAGAACTAGCTGCTTTAACTCCTTAAAATGATACTATTAGATAAATTATCATTCTTCCATGGTTTATACGGGATAATGACAAGCCAAATGCAATAAAGCTGCAGAGGAGCTGCAGAAAAGTATGCGGGGGGGCAAAATAAATTTTACGAGGAAGCTTCGAGGGAGCGCGAGGGAGCGCGGGAAAGAAAGCTGACAGCCCCGCACTATACAACTATATATATATATATACAAGTAGCACTTCACGTGCTAACCCCCACATTTCAATATTATTATTTCTATGTCTGAATAAAAAAAACAATAACTAATTTTTTTGAACACATATGAGAAATTCCAACGGAATTATAGTTATTTGATTTTTAGGTAAATGAAAATAAAGTTTCATGCATTCTAACTAATAAAATTCTTCTTATTTCTATGCTCTGCCAATATATTAGGTAAAAATTCGCGATACTTATATCTAAAGATACCTTTTTGTTAGTAACTAATTAATACCGACAATATAAGAACATAACATATTTTTTATTTAATAATTGTAACTGTATACTTTGGATTATTTAATGCATAAAATGTTCTCATACATTTTTCCGTAGAATGGTTTATTTTTACGTAACAAAATAAAGAACTTACTGAAAAACAGTATTTAAACATAACCTAACTCGTAATAGTATACATTTTTAATCTTTTATGGACTGTTACTTTCAAGCAAACGCACAAATTAAAAAAAAAATATGATCTGAAAGATTTGATTTAAGCTATAATTTAAGCTTAAACTAAGCATTTTATCTGTCTACCCTTCGGAGCTTTTGCTATTTCCATAATTGCTAAAAATGATAAGATCTGTACTTTTTTTAAGGATTTCGAAATTCACATAATAATTGTTTAAAACAATTTCTCGATAAAGACTTTTGATATTATTTTTCTAAAAGTGCACAAAGTTGTATGTGCCAAAAGAACGTTACTTTGCATATAAATTAGAAGTGTGCCTCTCAAAGTAAAGTTATTTTAGTATAAGTAACGCATCATAGAACGATTTCAAACGTAATATATTTACGAAATGTTGGGTAATACGCTTACAAATATATAAATTTCTTATGTTTAACTTTTAAAAAACATTTATCGCTTAGAAAAATTTAAAAAATTTGATAGATTTTTTTATACCGAAAATATTGTGAATAAGTAAATTCTTTTAAAAATCGGTTACACTCATGAATATGGTAATAACTTTTATTGGGTAACAAGCACGCTTACAGGTCAACTTTTTACCAAATCTTATGTGTAAAATAGCAGATCCCTCTGATTTCCAGAAAATTCTACAGATAGTTTTTTTTTATTGAAGAAGAAAGTAACAGAACAGTGCCTAGTGACACTTGAAAAGTCACTGAATTTGTATACTTTCAAGCCTAATACTAACAAACCTTCAATAACTTTTGCTCAAAAAGAAGTTATAAATATTTGTAACATTGTACTTTCAATTTAGTTATTCATAAAAGTTGATTTCATCCAGAAACATTGTATAAATAAATCAGTAAAGTTTTTTTCAAAAGTTATGTTCTATTAGTTATATGCGTGCAAACATAGATACCCAAGCGATCATATATTATTTCGCTTATAATTCGAACAAAGATAGTCAATTTAAAAAGTATGTTTAGTAATTTATCAAATAATTGTTACTGATTTAATACTGATTACGATTCTAATTGGTATTCAGGGTCAATATGGATACATATGTGTATGTATGTACTCTGAAGGCAATCACTTTTATCACAGAAACAGTAAAGAACCTTTTTTTGAATATTATTCAATATTTGAAAATCGATTATAGATAAATGTTTATTGTGGGATAAAAGTGTAAAAGTCTTACTTAATATTGATATGTTTTTTTATATTAATAATTTTTGCCTTTCTAATATTGATTTTTATAATCTTCTAAATTTTCTCTTTTTATTTCATAACTATTTAATATGCATATCCTCTTAAATCTATACCAATTTTATATTCAATAGAATATTATACGTTATTGATTTATATGCCTTAAAAATATAAGAATTTCTTTTTTAATTGACATAAAATTATAATTTATACCACATAAAACATCAAGAATCTTTAGATCTCTATTTTGTAGTTCTTTATTTACCTCCATAAATAAATTATACATTCACATCAATCATCTTTCTTCTGCATATCTCTTCATTATCTTTTCATCCTACATTTCTAACTAATATCATTAAAATTGTTTGATATGCTGTGTTTTTCCTCTTTACATATCAAAATGTGCTTCATAATTTCTTTTTCTTTCATTCAGAGACCACAGTCCATTACTTAGAAAGTTTTAAACTCACTCTAATTTTTTTTTGCAAAATTTTTATTTCTTTGTTTTATTTTTTTTATTTTTTATAATTAAGGCTTGATAGAGTTGTCAGTAACTGTATAGTGTTTCTGTGTCTCCTGAATAACAAAAGTCAGTCTTTTCTTTGTTAAATTCTCTTTGATATTCTCAAGTTTATTTTCCTTCGCAGCTCTTTTTATAAGCACTATCGTTTTCACATCCTCTACTTTTAATATACAACTCTTTTTTTTGCCTATTTTGTATAATTTATTGATTACGTCTCCGTTTATTCTTCTATTAAGCATAAGTAAGGCAACTTGCTCTTAAATATTCTTATTATTCGCAAAACGTAATTTATTTTCTTTTTTCTTATGCTTTTATCTTTTTTCTTTTTTTTTCTTTCTTTCTTCGCATTTATACTCAACATTATATTTTTAGATCGAAATCTATTTATTATCGTTCTTCTCTCCTTTTCTATTCTCAAATCCATTCGGATCCTGCCTGCCTTCAATTTTTATCTGTATCCTTGTGTATTTGCATTTGAACCTCATTTCATATTTTAAATCTGCCTTCTATTTTTCCACATATTTTTTTCTGTTCCATACGCAAGTTACCGCCACGTATCTGCAATATTATTTTATCATATAATGCACGAAAAATAATCTTTGATTCAAACTTTCAACTTTATCTCTTTTGCTTAAGCCTAAAACAGCTTTGACTGTCCTTTGATCCATATCTGTCGTATTTTCACCGTGCCACAAAAATTTTTAGTTGAGAACCACACTTCTTGATCCTTGTCCTAGTTTTATTCTTTGAATGCATGTAATTTAAATTTAAACAGATCTGATTTTATTCCTTCCTTAATCCCAAAATTTAACATTTTTTTTTTACTTTTAGTTTATTTTTTGTACTTTATTTATCTAAGTCTTTCTGCATATGTTTGGTTTTAAACCTTATTGTTTGCTATAGCGGGCGGAGATTTTAGCTGTTTTAAATTGTGTCGTTGAAACTGTCGCGTAATGTTTATATTCATACTCTGATTCATATGTTGCTTATCCTCTTGTATATTTGTAATACCTTAGAGATTATGCCAGGCTTTATACATTCATAACAATACGAGTGCTTATTCACTGTAATCAACGTTAATCTTTCTTAATGTGCTGAACGCTTCACTCAGTGAGCTACTGTACATACACCTACCCAATTGTGAATATATCAGCACAAATAATAGTAATTTGTTTATTTGATTTGACTTTTCTCTCCCGATTACTGCTTTCGACTTGGACTGGACTTAGCTCGCAACGGAAACGGCGCTTCCACGAAAATTTTTGGTAGCAGAGCGTGGTTCCTCGGAACAATAAAAAGTCGAAGCAGCTTCGGGATCGAGACGCTAGTGCCAGTTAGTGACTGATTGCAGGAATAAGTGTTGTGTGTGCAGTGTAATACACACGCCTTGGATTCACCAAGGCAGGCGGGCTTTTCTTGTTTTGTTTCGTCTTCTGTCACACTCACATCCCTGCAACTGGTTAAAGCAATGGCACTAACGCTTGATCAATTGGGCATGCGACAGCACGAGTTATT
>JAPYYV010001226.1:0-32566 GCA_030522625.1 Copidosoma aretas
CAAGCATGAAGAGTTGACAGTCCAAAATTCAACATTGAATTCCGAACAGGCACTTTCAAAATTTTTTCTAAATCATTAAAATGTGAAATTGACTCTGAGTAGACGAAGCAGCGTTGAGCAGATTTACATTCGGCCAAGGAATTGCTCCCCACAGTTCTCCCTCAAATCACGTAGTTATTCGTTTATTTTTACGTTATTTTGAACACAATTTATTTGGGTTAGCTCCCCCGCTTCCTGTTAGCTCTTCCCGGCTCGCCACAGCACCCCCTCCACCTCCCTCTTACCTCCCCTTTAGCTCCCACCCATCACCTTATGACCTATTCTACAATACACACACCCACAACTTAATTATAAGTTAATGCATATAAATTAATAATTTGGTTCCATTTTGATTTCTCCCTTTTACATGTTTTAAGATTACCATCATATTAACGAATGTACACTAAATAAACATGACGGTAGAAAAAAAGTAGCTCCAACTACCAAGATATTGATTCTATAATATATATCTTCCAAAATTATATAGTTCATTTGTGTGGGTCGTAAGTTATAGCTCCTCATGCCCCCCACCGACGTTTTTTCACATGCTCAAAAGTAAAGTAAAAATAAGGTGAAAATATGCAAATTTTAAATAATTTTCTATAGAAAGTCTGACCCACCACGCCCCCCTCTACTTCCCAAACCCCTATGCCCTCTATTTCTGTTAGGTTATCCCTTACTAACCTAACAATCCGCAAGGACTTAGAATTCATTTGAGTCTTATACACCCCCTCCCCCCCTGCTACCCTGCATTTTGACCATAGCCGAAGATGTCCGACGTAACCCGAAAGATACATTCTATCCGAATTCTCCTGAAAACAGACGAATTCTTTCAATTATAGACGAATCCTTTCACCCAAGCCCCCCAACATCGGTATACATTGCCAAAAACAAACGATTGCAGCTGAAGCCGCTTATTCAAAGCCACTCGGGATTTTCTGTTTTGCCCCCACGTCTTATTTGGCTAATAGACAGAGGAACAACAATAGAACGTGATCATTAGTAATACAACTGATGAAACAGATACCGGGACACCCGTACACTCGAGCACAATAGAAAATAAAAATAAAATTTAACACCGACAACAAAATAACCAAATGGATTTGCCCGCTTATACTGTCTATTACCAGATTATTTATTTAGTAAAAGTGTAAACAGAGAAGTATATTGGGTTTTGGAATAAAGTACATAGAATAATACCCTATACTATACCTTAATAACACCCAATTGCAGGAATGGGGCAGAGAAACCGATGCATGCACATGATGCAAAAAAAAAACAAGTGTGTGCGAACCATAATTGTGCTGAAATCTAGCAAACTATATCTTAACAGTTATAAGCTAAGATTTCCCAATCAAAAACCATGTCTTTTTAATACAAAATATCATTTTCAATATTCTACGGTCTATTTGTAATTTTTCCATTCTTATCTATTGTAATCGACAGGTTACTACGTTGAAAAAATTGAAAATTTTTTCGCCTCAAATACAGTAAATTAAACAGATATAATGCTGTTTTATATTGTGTTGTTTTATTTTATAAGGTTTTTCCCAAAATTATTATATTTTCACGTAAATTTAAACAAATGTAACTATGAGTGATTATTTAAATGTAAATTTAGACCAAGAAATACTTCTCTATTAGAATATCAATACTTCATATTAGTTAATTTGTAGTTAAGTAATGTAAACCTAACCGCCAAGAATACTCGACATGCGCATTGAGAAACAACAAGACCAACTAACAGCAAGAAGAAGCCAGTGACGTCATACCGCTACTCTTCCTTGGCCACGCTCCGTTCACCTAGATACATATCTATATAGTTGTCGAGCCGCCGAAAAACCGAGGCTTTTTGATCGCGCTAGCATATTCATCGGCGCTTTTTCGCTTGAGCTGCCTGCCTGATCGCTTGCCACGATCCGATCTCTCGGGTAGCTTTTAGCGTTGCCAAGACGAGAGGCCATCGCGTGTGTGTGTTTCGCTTGACATTGCGCTGCGGCTTTGTCTTTTGAAACATGTGCACCTGCTGAATTCCTATTATTAATTGTCGCGTACTTAATTTCAATGCTAAAATTTTTATTTTATATTGCACGAGAAAAATCAATTAAAGCATAAATTTGTTTCTTTTGATATCCTCTCAAAATGACCGTAGATTTGATGGGAATTGTTAAAACCAAATATTGATTATAAGTTTGCAATAAACGAATTTAAATTAGAAATATCGTTGTAAATAAGTTTACTTTTGCTACTTTCTTATAATATGTAAAAGGATTATAATTCCATATTATAAACAAAACTTGAGTTTGAGTATATTCTAGAGTTAAAAATAATTCTTTTGTATCTTATTCTTTTAACGTATCCTCAAATATGAATTTTCAAGTTATGTCAATTTAAAGATGAACATGAAATATCAACGACCGAGCTACACATCAATTGCTACCAGAGCATAAAAATCATTGTAAGGTAAGTCATTGGGGTGGCAAAACCAAACCATCTCCGGGTAAGTCTGATCCATTAAGCTGCGTTAATGGTGACAGGCCCCCGTACCTTCCTTTATTCCTAACTATCATCTTCTTGAGGAAATCATGCTTCGGTGGTTTATCATTCATACATTTTATTATATAATACACACATAGAGGAGTGTTGCTGCAAATCACGTGCGTATGATCGAGCTGTTGAGTCCACAATCTCATTTAAAAAATAAAAATTGGCTTAGCTATTCAGGCAAGTACTGTGTGGAATTCCTAATACACTTAGGGACGACACACTATATTATGCATTAAAACACTTACTGTATTATAGTGAAAATTCTAAGCATTCAGATGGTACCTTGCATGATATAGATAAGAATGGAAGAATTACAAATAGACCGTAGAATATTGATCAATTGGTAGTATTAGAAATGTAGTTGCAGAAAATCATTGTTTTTTGTTCAAACACAATGCACACGTATTGAATATTTTAAAATTATAATGCAAAATAGATTTAGATTTACAAATATCATGTTCGGTCTAAATCCAAACGTGCCGGAATAGATATGACAAATGGAGGCGAGGAGGGTTAGCCTAGAAATAGGCATAAGAAAAATGGAATAAATTTACTTTTTGCACATAGCTAAATTGGACAAGAGTAGGCAGCCTGAATTATGATTAATCGAATAATTAATGGACTTAATTAATACAAATAATACAAAACAGGCAAAGAAGTTGAAGTTGTATAAAAAAAGTAGAGGATTAGAAAACAATATGATTTATATAAAGAACAACGATGGAAAATAAACTTGACAAAATCAAAGATAATTTTACACAGGAAAGGAAGACTTTTGTCAATTAGAAAATAGAAAAAAACTATTTGATAATTGATATTTCTACCATCAGTAAATTGTTAAAGAAGAGAAAAAAGCAGAGAGAGAAAAATAAAGCAAAAAGAAAAAGATGCATGTGAGTTTAGAAGTTTTCTAGTGATAAACTGTAGGATCTGCAATAAAAGAAAAAAATATACAAAGCACACATTGCCATGTAAACAGGAAAAAAAAACAACAAATTAAATATTAATAATATCAGTCAGAATTATAGGATTAACTGATAATGGAGAGATATGCAGGAGGAAGATGATTCTTGTAAAAATATAAGGTATTTATGTAGGTAAATAAGGCACGACACTAAAGCTTTAAAGTTCAGAAATATGCGTTATAAATTATAATATTATGTAAATGTAGAAAGAAATTGTAATAATTGGTTGTATGTTTAATCAGATACGTAAGTTACTCGATGAAAATTATATTAGTACTAATAAAAGAGGATGATATTTAATGGTTATTAACCAAACATATAAAATGTAGAAGTATATAAAAATCTATCTATGACATGAAAAAAACAAAAAACAATTTACATTTACAAATATTAAGAAAGAATATCAAAATGATCTTATTATAAACATATGTCCCTAATTGATTCTAAAATAACCGGACATAACAAACAAAGGCTTATCTATAACTATTTCTGTAATAATAATTGCGTGAATTTTGTATACATATACATATGAATCAATATTAACCTTAAATACCAATTCAAGTTATTATCAGTATTAAATTATTACTAATCATTTGATACATCAGTAAACTACTTTCATGTATTGACTATATCTGTTCGAATTTTTAGCAAATTTTTGTGAGATTGGTTTATATATGTTTGTACGCATATATGTGCATTAAAAAAAAAACTTTTTTATTTATTATTTGCGAATCAAAACAAAAATGAAGTGTGCCAAGTATGACAAACCGCAGAAGTGAGATCTTCAAGGGTTAATAAATGTGTACATATGTATTTAAAGAAAGCGAGAGCTAGTAAGTGAGAGATAGGAGATGGAAGTCATGTGCGTAAATAGTATGACAAATAAACAAAACTATACATGAGATATAATGAATTTATTCTAAAACAAAAGCAACTTAAAAACGTTCGTCTTTTTCAAGTTATTTTGTTTCCAAAAGATATAAAAAATTATTTTTAAATAACGTATGCATGTCTGCATTAAATGGAAAAAGTCTTTATTTTTGACTCATCTTGCTTACCCGTCGAAATATAGCGTGTTTTTTGGTTTTCAAAGGTTGTGCAGTTTTCAACGTGATGTAATTATTTTTGAAATTTTTTTATCCTGATTCTACCAAGACATACCCATGATTAGGAAAATTGAGATTATGGCGTAATGTCGACATAAACCAGTCTATTTTTCCGACTGTAAGTTTATTGACCCTTGAGCTACCCATAAAAATTTGTTATTTTTAGCCTATCAGGCTTGTATTCAAGGTATTTCGTATTGACAAATATGTTAATGTTATATGTGCAAAAAAACGAAAATGATTATTTTTGCATACTTATCATGATTTCCTAAACATGCTATCGTTTTTTCCAAATTTTTTTGATGTCAACACGAGATAGGTACATGAAAAAAAAACTGGAAATCGAGGTTATGATTCTACATCACCAGCACCTCTCTATTCATGCACCGCGATGATTTTTTCTTTCCCTCACAAAACTCATAAGAACGGTTCATTTTAATGTCACATGTTTTAAATAGTTTCAGGTTGACTCAGAATGACAACTAATCGAATGAATAATGGGCATCTGCGTCGATCTGCTGATTATGCAAAAAGTTTTAGTAAGTTTTTCCTGTATTTAAATAAAAATAAGAAAAAGTCTTTCTATGTGCATTAGGGTGTTTCATTCTCAGGTGATATTTTTTTTTCCTCTGTGCTACCTGAAAATCTCATACTTTATAAATATCAAAAAATTATGCCGCTGGGTAAAAAATTCCAAGTGCATCAGTGACTTAGCTCATTCAAAAATTCGATTTCCCATTTAAATTACACAGAAAAAATTTTTTTTCGGTTTCAATTCGATTTTTCGATATTAAAAATTTTTTTTTTGGAAAAACACGTGTATAGCTTTTGTAGGGCATAAAATTTGCTTCTAAAACTTCTTTTGAAATAATTCCCCCTGACCAACAGTTTTTGAGTTATAGAGCTGGAGATATAATTAACATTCACCTTTTCAGCTCTATAACTCAAAAACTGTTAGTCAGCGGGAATTATTTCAGAAGAAGTTTTTGTAGCAAATTTTATGCCCTCCAAAAGCTATACACGTGTTTTTCCAAAAAAAATTTTTTTAATATCAAAAAATCGAACTGAAACCGAAAAAAAATGTTTTCTGTGTTATTTAAATGGAAAATCGAATTTTTGAATGAGCTAAGTCTCTGATGCACTTGAAATTTTTTACCCAGCGGCATAATTTATTGATTTTTATAAAGTATGAGATTTTCAGGTAGCACAGAGAAGAAAAAATATCACCTGAAAATGAAACACCCTAATGTGCATATTACACACACTTACGAGCACACTTACACACATTAACACAGACATGTACACGTATGTTTATACGTACACACAAACACACTCAATACACAGTATATAGACAGAATACACTATACACACAGAATACACTATACCTTGACTATACATATAAGTATTCGTATATGTGGCGGAATCTTAAGCCGAACAGTGAGACTAGAGCGGTCACCGATCCACTTATGTTGCTCAACATTAAAATTTTTGTAATAGTAAGACGCAATAAAATTCAAACAATTCATCTATAGAAACTCGTATAAATTAACACCAATGATGGTGAAAGTTGTATGGCTCTCTCTCTCTCTTTCTATACCTATACATACGGTAAAATAATGTAAATCTTTGCTCTCAAAGTTTCGAAGAAAATTATGCAATGAAATAAATAAAATAAATAATTTATTAATAATTATTGAAACAAGTTCATTAATAGACAGTAATTAAAAATTTTTAGTTGAAAATCAGTTATAAACAACAGCATAAGCGGCAGTAAAAGTTGTTGCCTAAAAGGGACATTTCGTGGCTAACTAGATACATACTGCTATTCACTTTCGTTACACATCTTAAAATTCATTTCCGTTATACATTTTAAAGAAAGATAAAATGTTAACAGCGTTGATTCACCTCCCTGCATAACGTGCCTATAGAAGTATAACTTCAATAATTTGTAAGAAGGTCTAACTTTTTTTTTTTCTTTTTAAATAAGAATTAAAAAATCTTCTAAAGAGGCCTCTGTGTAGACAAAGTGACTGCAGAAGGAAGTGTTGGATTTACCTCGGATTATAGTAAAATAACACTGCGTGATGCTAATTTAATCATTACGGGCGCCTACCGACTAAGACCATCCTCCCCGAGAGAGATCCAACCGTTGGGCTATTACTCTGTTTTAGGTGTGGAAACAGGAAAAAAGATAGCAGCGGAGAGATAGTGCACATATGATAAATTGATGGTGAAGTTTCATGACCGACTAAGAAACCAAGGGAGGAATCTGGTCGGTACTTTACGCATCAAGGCGAAGCTCGGAATATTGAGGTGTTAAGACAGCCTTAGCTCGAAGAGGAGGGAGAGAAACCCTTCCCGATTAGGCATTATAATTATTAGCGATAAGAATTCACCCACAGATTTTCAGCTAAGCCACGCCGATAATTGCAAGGCTGATAGCGACTTTACCGGATGGACTGGCCCACGTGTTGCCCCCCCCCCCCCCCCCCCCCCCCCCCCCCCCGCCCCCCGCCCCCACTCGCGCGCCAGTGACCCACTCACCAGGGCTTCTGGCTTCCGTGATGAAAATTTACTACTCTGACTGCCAGCGGGAACACACTGACTAAGCGTCAGGGCGCGCTGACAACCTTTCTAAGGAGGTATTACCCTCCCAGGTCCAGGAATATCAGGCAAAACTTCAGTCCATCCATTAGGATCGGAAGAACGTGTTTTCGGCGCCACGGGTGCTTCTCTCACCTAAAAAGTCCGAGAATCGAAATTCCCAAAAAAATTTTGACGAGAATCGAACCCCTTTTGCCTTGATTCTATCAGGCTAGGAAGCTAGCACGCTACCCACTAAGCCATTGAAGAATCACTTAATAAGAAGAAACTAGGACTTTTGGCTCCGAAATCATAATCTGGTCAGAATTGGTAAGGAACTATTTCAAATATAAACAGTATAATATAAAAATAGTTGTTCATCCTTACGTGGTATGATACTATTGAATAGATTTGCAAAAATCGAAACTTTTATAATTATAAATAAAGCTAAGCCACTGCCTAATTATTTTAAAGTTACAGCATAAGTAACAAATACTTTTATTATTATTTGCCAGAATTTTTCATAAAATCATGGGTTAACAGTAAATAAATTTTCTGAGGGGTCCTAATATGTTCCACTTCAGCTATTCATTACAAAACATTTTCTATAACTATATTTTCCTATATATTTAGCTATAAATTGATATTCTCCAATAAATAAATTTTTTATATTCGAAAACTTTAAAACTGTCAGCTGCCGTATTTGATCAGCAATTTTATATTTTTCTTGTCTGTTACTAAAATTTGTAATTAAATAGCAATAAAACTTCCAGAAACTTAAAAAATCCGTGTTAAATATATTGTTATTTATACTAAATTTTATTTCACTGTTTTTTAGGTCCAAATATTACTAAAACTTTTTTTATTTTGTTTTTGAGAATGATGCTATCCACAATCAATTTTTTTGGAGACTCATCTGACTTAAAGTAATACATAGATTACTAATGTACTTAGTAATTGGCAAGATCGGTTGATTTTTAAAAAGTAAGCCACCATATTGGATCTGCCATTTTGATTTTCTAGAATTCATCACTGGATTTATAATCAGTGACACTTATTACATTTAGTGAATCAGAAGTTCCGTGATGAGAGAATTGCAAGTCATAGCAAATCCTATTTTACTGTTTTATCAGGCCAAAGAGCTCTTAAATTTTATAAATTTCTTATCGTTAATGTTGATATCCACAAAAGTAATGCATGACATATTTTTCCTCAAAATTCCACGTCAATAACTTCTTGCTTCTTAACTCGCCATATTCTGTTATTTTGAAACTCTATGCAGCCATATTCGATCAATTTTGAGTTTTGTCAATTTCATGCTGATTTTTAATATCACCGATGTAATGAAAAACAGCTTTTAACAATTTTTTTCCTTGTATGTAATGATAGTGAATGTTTACATAGTATATGTTAACCTATAGTGCCCCCTAGCGTCTGCATCGATGCAACGTCCATCATGCTATAAAAATTATTTGTAATAGAAAAAGCTAGCCTGAACAATTTTATGAATATTTTTATTGTATTCGATGAAAAAAATATATCATGTTGCAGTTTCCCCTTTTTCTTATTGATATTCATATTTTGACAAAAATAACAAGTTTACTATCCATGAAAAAATGCGAAATTTTGACTATCACTGAAGCCAATGGTTTTATTGACAAATTATGAAAAAAGTGCGATGCGTCACGTCTGACACACCACAAAAGTAGGAACACCTTTTAGTTAAGGGTTAATAAATGTGTACATGTGCATTAAAAAAAAGAGTGATAGAAAGCCAATGAAAGATAGAGAGGAGATGAGAGTCGTGTGCTTAAGTGGCATGACAAATAAAAACAAGCATACATTAGGTGCAATAAATCTATTCTAAAACCAAAGAAACTAAGACATGTTAGTTTTTTGAAGGTTATTTCGTTTCTAAACGATATGAAAAATCATTTTTGAATAACGTTTGCTATCGTACAATAATGTTTCTTAAATTTTTTTAACACTTTTTACCAAGATATACCCTAAATTAGGAAAATTAAGGTTGTATCCTAATGTCAACTAAAATATCTCTACTTGTCCGCCTAAATGTTTATTTATACATGTAGGATACTTGTGAAAATTGTTATTTTTGGATTTCCTGGCTTCCTGTTCAATATATTACGTATTTTAAAATATTTCTATTTTACGCGGGCATAAAACAGTAAATAATTATCATTGCATATTTTTCATGATTTTCTAAACATGCTGAAAATTCTTTCAAAATTGTTTCATCTTGATTCCATATGGATACATGCAAAACACTGGAACTTGAAGTTATGTTTCTACATCAACTAACACCTCTCTATTTGGGTTCTGCGATGATTTTTTTTCCCTTCAGAGAACCCTGAGAATTATTATTTCTGATCCATCTTTCTTCCTTTTCAAGATATCGCGTATTTTCAAATAGATTGCGGTAAAGTCATAATAAAAACCCGTTGAATAAACAATGGGTGTCTGCATCGATCTGCAGAGCATGCAAAAATTTTTTGGTCAGTGTTTTTCGTATTTAAACCAAAATAGTAACTAGTCTTTACATGTGTTTATTATATACACATACATGTGCGCACACTTAAACACATCTACACACATACACATGCACTCACACACACACACACACGTATATACATATGTACATATATGGTAAACGTACGGTAAACATTATACACTATACATTGACTATATATATTTATATATGTCAGAATCTCGAGGCGAACAGTGAGACTCGAGCGGTCACTCATCTACTTATTTTTCTTTAGTCTGGAATTGCAGTATATATAGGTATGTACGTAAGTAGGTACGTTTCTCCCATTTTTGTCCTTAATCGAGGCGCGCTTTAAAAAGTTCTAATTAAAAAAAAAACTGTATCGTTTTCTTATTAGGTACTTTTGATTCTTGAATTTTTGCGAATAACAATTTTGTTTTGGTTCCGCTTCACGTGAAATGTGCCATATGTATATTTTCGTACAGGGTGTTCATTTATTATTTCGTTTCCAAGTAACAAAAAATTGAATCGATGGCATGTACAAGCATTGCATTCATATTTTTTTCTGAAGATATTACAATTCAAAAGCCTTTTCAATTACCGTTAGACTTAAATTACTTTGAAAGTTTATTTGTAGGGATTAAAACTCATAAGGAGTAGATTTTATTACATGGGGTTGAGCTTTAATGGTTCTAAAAAAAAAATATAAATTATTCATAGAACTCAACAATGTTTGTTCAAGAATCATAAATCTTTTAGAAATGTAGAAAAAATTTTGAATACGAAGAAAAATGCTACAAACATTTGGAAAAAGCAGCGAAATTTTTCGTACATATAAATAAAAAGTAAGGCGTAATTGTGTCGTGCGCAGTTATTGGGCGATTTGCAGTGGTTGGGTCGTGCGCAGTGATTGGATCATGAGGAATTTCACACAGAATCCATAAAAAAATCCTAAGTCCGTAAAGCGAAGTGAGAGTCGGTTAGGAAGGGGGAGAGTGGATGGCTGACAGGAGATTCTTAAGAGTAAATACATTTTTCTTACATATAAACACAGAGATACCCAGCGAATTAAAGGGAAAGGGGGAGGAGGGCGATTGAACAAATTTCGATCGTGCAAATCAGGTTAAAACCTAAAAAACCTAACCAATTTGCCCGTGATTTAAGTAAGAGGTGTTAGGGTGCGAGTGTGGGAGCGAATATTGAAAATCGTTAAAATTATGTATAAGTGGAATATCTGAGACTCAAAAGTACCGTGATAAAAAAATTAGAATTCATACCAAATCCTATGTTACTCATAAATCGGACCAAAGAGTTCTCAAACTTTAAGAATTTTCATCTAAAATGGTTCTACCTTCAAAAATGTTATATAACACATTCTATTATGAATTCTATTACAATCCTTTGATGCTGCTGCTATTAAAAAAGGGGGGTCAAGGTATATTTACTCGACACTAGCACTTTACTTTTATAATCAAAGAAAATCACTTCTATTTTGTTAAATTACATGTATAAAAACATATGCTTTTACCTGTATTTCAATGATTTAAAACTATCTAAGTTACTACTAATTTTCATGCAGAGAACCATACAATCTTACTGTAAAAGAAAAACAAAAACTTATTTACTGCATAAAAGGAAGAACAATAAACACACGAGAGCACGAGAGATCACGTCAGCCTTCTTTTTGTTCGTCTCTGCTCGGTGTTTAAGGTAACAGGAGGCAGAGGTTTGGTCATATTATCGGCTATCTGCTTTTCTGACTATATTTAACTTGTTTCTATTAGTCCTCTAATTACAGACAGTCTAATGTAATGGTATTTTATGTCAATGCTATGCCTAAGTTGATAAGTTACACCCACTTAACAATCAGTTTTAGCTGCTTAGTTGTCACACCAAAGGATCATAGGAAGAAAAGAGTTTTTTCAAAATAAAAGATAATAAATTATGTAGGGACACCATCTTTTGATTTATCTCATTTATGGCAACACATTATGCTTTACAGGTTGACAAAGCTACAAATGGCTGTTTGTGCATTTTCTAAGGTACTGTGCCTCTAAACAATTTTATTATATGGCAGCTTATTGATGAACCATTGCAGTCAGCAGTTACAGAGTTTACAAAAGTTACAGAGTATCCTTGTAAGTCATCTAATTTTCCTTCAAATTGAATGCCTAGATCTACATTATGTTTTAGATATCTTCAGAGTTGTTTTGCCTTCTTTCATTCGATTTTCGTTAGATTCGTTTGATTTCGACTAGGAACATTTACTGATTAAGTAATATCGGGACAAACCGTGTTGGATAAGTACAAAAGAGATCCCACCTACTCTCTGTATGGTTTCTTTCGTCTTACCTTTTTCCTTTTGACTTTTAAGTTGATCCTCTAAGTGACTTTCAGGATGACTTCTAGTTTGCTCTAATTCTTTTATAATTTTCCGTTCTTTATTAGCCACTTGATTAGTAGCCATGGGTGTTCTTTGGGGCTGCATCTCACTATAACCGAAGCGCTTCAACATTTTGTCAGTGTACACAAGGGTGAGTGTTCTATGCCTGAATTTTTATGCCTGAATATTTATTGCATAACTTTATTTCCAAATCCATAGCTACGTACATACGTAGATAATCAAAATGAAGACTAAAATTTTTTTTTTTTAATTGTGTGAATATCGTTGATGCATGGAATGTTTTTACATATTTTGCATATAATTATTAGTTAATTAAACTATTTAATCTGATATGTATTTAACCGAATTCTTACTATACTTAATAACAATAGCAGAAGCATGATTATCGCAGAAAATATTAAATCTCAATTATTTAGTCATGTTTGAAAATTTTAAAACCTAGCATTAATATTTGTGTGAATGGTAATAAATTTTGAAAACTACCACTCAGAATAAGTAAAGAAAAAATCAAGACACTCCTAATCCTAAAACTGTGGAACACAAGAGACATATGTTCAGGATTGCTACGCCAACGATTTTAGCCATAGACGGTTGCAGCGCAGTTTGAAAGCCATATACGCTTGCAGCACAGTTTGGCTCTCAACGGACCGTGCGTGTATTGTACAGAGAACATTATTTAATAAAATTATTGAGAGCAGATAAAGTTGTTTCATAATTTAAATATCTGCCCGAGGTCAGAGTGGGCTCACTCTGAAAGAAATTTGAGCTGGGTGTTTCGTGTTTTTAAAAAGGTGATAGAACCTGTGTAAATAACTACAGGCCAGTCTCCAAACTTGGCATTATGGCCAAAATTTTTGATAAAATTATTGAAAAAAAACTGTCTTCCAGCTTACGTCACTTAATTATACCTAAACAGCACAGGTTTATGCCAGGACTGTCAACTGTAACGAATCTGATGTGTTACACTCGTACCGTTGCCAAATCCCTCGACGCTAAATTCCAGGTCGACTCGGTGTACATGGATTTCTCTAAAGCTTTTGATTGCATAAATCATAAGAAACTATTTCCGAAATTACACTGGCTAAGCAAAGGGGGAGGAGGGGGGGTATGATCATAAAGTAGATTGCGTCCTACTCAACTGATCTTCAGCAAATTGTAAAGATGGGCCCATGCATGTCTGCTCAAATTTCGGTGGATTCCGTGAGTCCTTAAGGTTTTCATCTGGGCCGACTACTATTTTTGTTATACATTATTGATTTATGCTACTGTGCTGCTTCTTTAATTATAATCCAATCGCGTGGGCTCGCTAACTTCTGCGGTAGCAAATAGCAACGTTTCTTTAGCTACGTCGTATAGCTATTGCAGCTTGCTGCTGCGGCTTAGTCCGCTCTGCTTGTCCGTTGCAACCAGTACCATTAGTGGTGCGAACTCACGGCTCTCCTTCATTATGAAGGCCTTTAGAGCCTTTGTCACGGAGTTCCAGTCACCTTGGCACTGTTACAAAAGAATAATTTTGAGCAGGGCTTTCTATTGTTAATAAGCCCTTCGTAGCTATTCAATCTAAGTGCTAATGAAGTTATAAAATGAAGTTTACTGTTCATTTTATTTTGTTATTTCGTATAATGTTAGAAGTGATTACGTAAATATATCACTACATTTTACTGCGTCAAGTGTTGTGTGATATGAGTTTTATTTCCCCTGTCTTTAATTCTCGTCTTCAGATCGTGTACATCCTCGAGTAGTTAATAATAAAAATATAGTCCACGTAACCCCATTTCAAACATATATTATGAAACAAATTTTTTTTAATATACATACCAATCTTATAAATATTTTCTTAAGTTTTAGTTATACTTCAACAAAATGAAAAAGAATGATCATTGAATTATTTTGATTTAGATTTTTGATACTTCGTTCTGCATATACAACGTCTAGAGAATTTGTATAGTAGCTTTATAGTATTAGTTCAGCGTGCTAAATTAATTTTTTTTAATGATACGTAGATTTATCAAAATATGATACAAAACGTTAAGTTCCTAATCAAATTATATTATTCAACGTAAAAGTAAAAAGTTACGAAGGTAGATTCCCCTATTACCGAACACTTAAGCAACTTAAAAATTTTGAAGCCGAATAAAAAATAAAATAACGATATTGTAGTGTTTATTTGTCAAATCCTATGATGACTGGGTATGTGATAAAGTGATTAAAACGTTAATGAACGATTAACTGTAAAGTTGAAAGATAAATAAACTATTACTTATATCGAGCTCCCTGTACCTATAAGTGAATACATCGAAAAAGATGTACCCCTCTGTTCAAATTCTGATGCACCTAAAGTTGAACGTGCTTTTTTTGCAAGAGAACATCATTTACAAAAAAAAAAAACCAGATGATCTTAATTTATTGATTGTTTATTTGAAATTTACATAACGTTTCATATGATTTAAAGTACGTTAAAAATAAGTAACCGCTTTTATAGCTAAATTACCCAGAAATGTAACTAAAAGTATTTAAATAATGCAAGTATACATAAATCGACCAATCTTTATATTATTTAATTTTTTTCCTGTTTAATCATTCAAAAATTTTTTCCTTATCTTGTAATCGTTTGATTTCTAAATCAAGCTTCTTTTTCCCGTCCAGCAAATATTTCTTAGCCTTTTTTTATTCAAATTTTTTAATTTTTTGCTCTGCTCTCTGTCTTTTTCTTTCAGCAATGCCCTCCTCTTTTTCAGATTTTACTTTTAAAATGTCAAGTTGCTGTTGTTGCCACTCTTCAGATGAATGTATGCTATAGTTTTTCTTTTTCTTCTTATTACCATTTTTTCAAATATCCGGTGGTCATAGCAGAGATTTTCGCATTGGCTGTGGCAACTCTTAGCGGAAACTATTTGTATTTTGACAATTTACTAAAATATTTCAGGAATGAGTATAATGGCAATCATAAAAAAATAATTCGAATTATTAATGGAATAGACCGTTTTAAATGATTAACTTTACCTGTATTTTGCAATTCGTGCAGTGGAGGTTTTGACAACTCCTTTACCTTTTGCCAAAAATTTTTATTGCAGAGATCTGGCGATTTAGTTGGCGATGATTCTGAGGATACTTCGACGGTAGTAGGGATCCATGGAAGCTCTTGCGCTGGTGTAGCGATTTCGGTAATAGCTAAAAAATGTGTTGAGTTCTCAATTTGTACACATAAATTATGTAAAAATGCTTGTCAATACAAAACTAACAGTGGGAGACAGTCTTTGCAACAAGATTGTCACGGGCTAACACTAAATTCGAATTTCCTTGAATTAATTCCTTGGATGTGGTCACATCAGTGTTTGGAAGATGTTCGCTATTGGAGGAGTTATTCATCTCAAAATCCATATTTACATTAGTGTTTAAAGTGGTACTGCAGCTGGAAGTATCAGTTCCTGGGAGTCGAGTCTGTTGTTGTCTATCAGGACCTAAAAATAGTACATACCTTTAGTCATTCAAAGGAGATTGGATACTTCTTCAGTTACAATCGAAATTAAATCGATATTTGTGAGGACACGGTCATTTTTACTTGTTGATGATTCTGGTAGATCCTGGTGGGAAGTTTGATCCTCGTTGGAAATTATATCTATGTCGAACGAATTCATATCCACATCTGCACTAGTTTATAATATTATACAGCTAGCTTTGTAAGGGTAGGTCGTACCATTTTCATCAACTATATTTGTAAAACCACTTTCTCCTTCATAAACATGAAATAAATCATAATACATGTAAGCTGACAACAGTAACAGACTAAAATAATAAATATACAATAAATTTGCATGATAAGTATTAGTTTTAAAAAAATTGTAGATGAAATTGTATTCATAAAAATTATTTGAAAATTAAAAATTCAGATGATCAAGTAATTGTAAATGAATTAACCAGATAGGTTTTTCATGCTCAACCAATACTTGTACGGTGCCTCATATTTCACATATAAAACAGCACCATTTGATGAAAGTGCTGTTTGAAAATCCTCTAGAGTATCTAGTGGCAAGTAGGACTCTAAATGATTTATGAACACTTGATTTTTATCACTAATACTAGAGTGTTAAAGAACTTGGGCTTCTGTAGTAGGAGTTAGATCAACAGATTTTTGACCTTTGTTTAAAACATTTAATTTGACTGAGACTGCTAACAATGGAAAAAGGCCACACGTTTTGAAACCATTCTGAATTGTGGAGGACAAATTCTTTATGGACTCTATAGCATCAAATAATAACGGAGTAAAATTCTCCTTCTTTACTCTTTGATTGTTGCTTCTTATTCTCCACTGGTCGACTGTATCCCTCCACTTTACTTTTAGAGGATGAAATACAGCTACATCAAGGGGCTGTAGAATTTGTGTAGAGTTTGGATGCAGAGCGATAAGCTCTATTTGATGGCCTGTACAAAGCTTGGACACATTTAAAGATATATGTGACACATGTCCATCTACATACAGCAGTACTGGGAAAATAATTTTATTCTTAACAAGCCATGGATGAAAATAGTCATTTATGTATTTACAGAAAGAATCAGCTGTCATCCAGCCCCTCTCTGTAGAGCCTGCAATCCAGGTTGGCGGTTGTGATTAAGTAATATAGGCTGGCATTCTCTCATGCCGGAATAAAATAAGTGAAGGCAATATACCACCCCCTTCGTTCACAGTAAACAACACTGTTATACTCTTCTTGTCATCGCCACTTACCACTTTATACACAGACTTGCTCCCCCTCCGAGCAAGTACTTTATCAGCCTTCGGTACCAAGAAAAAAGCACTCTCATCCAAATTGTAAATTCTGGATTATTTAATGACTAATAAATTATTTCTACTTAAATATTCTGAAATATCTTCAAACCATTTCCTCAGAACACTTTCTGTTGCAAATACACGTGATTTGCTCAAGTTCTGAGCTACCCTGGTAGATATTTCTGGATGTCGACGTAAAAAATTATCGTACCAACGCCTGCCTGGTTTTCCACCCTTAAAACGAGTCTCCTTTTCTACTTTTCATGACATATTTTTCAACCCATTGGATGAGTATATTTTTAGTGATAGGAAATCCTCTGTCACCACAGTGAATAATCCATTTGTCAAACATGCCCTCCTCTGTTAATGTTAAACAAGTATCTGGTCCCCTCACAGCGTCAATCGAAACTTAAAAGTTCACTTTCATGTGCAATGTAGCTTTGGAGATGCCATAGAGTGCAGCTGCTTTTGTTAAGGATGGCCCTTTTTCAATCTCATTTTTAGCTTTGTAAATATCCTATTGCTGGTAGTTTTTATATTTTTGGTTTTTTCGTTTTTTCGTTTTGTCCAAGCAAATACAGGTACTTAAGCATACTTCAGTACTGTAAAAATTAATTGCAAAAATAATTGTAAATGAAATTGTATAACTGCCTAAGTATTAAATGTATACCTGCTTTCGTTGAAAAACCAGCAGTAAGTAAGGTTAGGACTGCGCTATAATTTAAAAAAAAACCTTTCATCAGATTGCACGACACTAATAGCTGATAATAAAATAAGTGCACGTTTGATTCACATTGTAACTTGAGTTACAGATTGAATTAAATATTTTTTTTCTATTATCGGCATATATTTACTTACATTGTGTAGACACGTTGAACTTTAAGGCCGAATCCACTTTGTCTGTACCTATAACTGAACGCAGACGCTCAACCGTGGGTGCATTCCCAATAAAATGTGTACCTATATATAAACACCTACAATATTGATACAAAAAAAAAATATCCAAACACACATATTCTTTAATGATTTCATAATATTTTAGGCCACCACTGGTACTCTTTATTTTTATAACAGTATTATAAAATGTTTATAACAGCCTTAAAAAAATTTCAGTCTTTCTTAGCAGACAGCTTCAGCAAGCGAATGCAGGTTGCTCCACTATCAAGTACCGATATTTTAAGTACGATAATTAGTATAAAATATTATTTTATTCATGCAGAACTATTTTAAATATTAGATATAAGTTTTAAGAAAGTACCTATAATTCCATATTTGGTGTTCAACAGTTGTTTTAAGTGCAATCGCCTAATATTTAACGAGTGTTTAGTTATAGGTACAGTCCGGTAATAGGGGCATTTACCTTATGTAAAAGATAGAATATTTAAACTGTCGTCTATGCAGGATATTCTACCCAATACATGAAAATAAGAATTTTCCATGTATGTATCTAAAATTAAAAGTCTGTATTTTGTAACAGTACGTAAATATAGACGCAGGCATTGACAAACATTACAAAAATATTTGTATCATATATCAAAGAAAGAAAAACATTTTTTTATAATTTTTAGATTTATATTTTATTAACACAAGGAATATGATTTTTTTAAATTAGAATAACCTGTACTAAGTAAAATTGTTCCATTTTTTTTGTAATGTATGACAGAATATTTCTTACCCAACTGTATTTCTAATTACTAATCATTATTATGATTAATTGGTATGGAAATTACAACTATTAGGTCGCATATTAATAAGCAAATATACAGTTGGCCATAAGAACAAAAAGAGTCATATATATATCGAATATATTTATTGTTACTCCTACGCTAATTTTTTTAGTTACAATAAAGGAATCTTAAAGTAGAAAAAAAAGGTTTTGGGTATAGAATGGATAGTGTCAATAAACTAAGATTGTAACTCTTTTTTCAGGTTTAACTATCAATTTAATTATAAATGTACATAAGTTTTTCTTGAATTTCTTATTTATCTAGTTCAATAATTTCAATACGTTACATATCTGAGTACAATTGTAAATTTTTTTTACCGTATGAAATATTACGAAAGTTCTCCAAGTATTAAATCAAATATATATTTAAAAAATGTATTAATAAATATAGATTAACGCAATACGACGGAAAATAAGTGGTAGATATACACATGATAGTCAAAGATGTAAAACTCTATACATGGGTACAATGTAAAGACATTTAAGACATTAGCAAAACTACGGAACTAAAGAAATCAAATATATGAAGCTTATCATTTTTGTAACCAATAATTGCATGTAGTGGGTTCAAAACTATAGAATATTTTTTAAATCAGTCATTTTTTTTATTCGCGATTTTATTTCTTTTGATTATGTTAAACAGTGTTAATTTATGGATTCCAAATAATTTTTAAAGAAATTAAGGAATAAATACTGTGCTAGACTTCTACTCCAGGAACAACAACTTGAAATGTTTATTTTTGCTCAAAAAATGATGCAATAACTAATAGAAGTATCATATAATTGCATGATAATTCTGAATCAATAATAATATACTTTTAATATATTGATTTTTCTAAGTAAGCGATAGTTTAAGTAAACTAGAAAGTATAGTATTTTCATCCCCAAAATTTGAAAATATTGTGGTTCTGTTGTCTTATGCATACGAGTAAACTGTATCAAAAAAACTGTTATTATTTTTAAGACATAAGATTGTGTACGATTAATTAGGATGTATTCTAATTGTATTTATTTAATCCGTCTGATTCTGCTTGTTATTTACAATTTTTGATTTCACGCCCTAAAATCTAGTTATTAGCAAATACTCACTTAAGAAATTTTAATTTTCGTATAAACGTTTGTACCTAATTCATGACACCTCATAAATTGGTAGATACTTTTCTTAGTGACTATATGATATCATTTCAGGAATAAATCAAGCTTTCAATCAGAACAATCGAATAAAAAGCCGAAAAGATACTTATTAAAAATTTTTGTTTTCTATTTAAAGCGTGCCTTTATGCATTGTTGCGAAATTATATAAAATAATTTTCTCTAGCTCAAAAAAGCATTCTTATTTAGCGCGTCAATAGATTATTACTCCAGCATGTCGAAAAAGAACTTTACTTATTTAAGTTTAAATTGAACTCGAGTGATGGCAGCATTTTTAGTAAACTATGACTCTAATGGTTTCGCTATCCAAGAAGCACTACGGCGATGCTCTCATACAACAGTACAGCACCCGACCATAACAGCGCCACATTCGAATGATTTTCTGTCAAACCGAGATCGAAAAGGAAAAAAAATTCCCCCGAGAGAGCCTCGAACTCCCAAGCTCCTGTACACCGGACAGACGCTCTTGCCACTTGAGCTATCGGGGAGGGTTACTAGTTCCGCTCTCAAGTTCGGACTTCAATACTTCTCGTCTATATTATGCGATGAAATACGTCGACAACTTAGAAAATTCTCATTAGAATTTACAGCGTGTAGTGAACCCAATGCCAGTTTTTTAAGTTCAAATTTGACTCGAGTGATGGCAGCATTTTTAGTAAACTATGACTCTAATAGTTTCGCCATCCAAGAAGCACTACGATGATGCTCTCATACAACAGTACAGCACCCGACCATAACAGCGCCACACTCGAATAATTTTCTGTCAAACCGAGATCGAGAAGGAAAAAAATCCCCCCGAGAGAGCCTCGAACTCCCAACCTCCTGTACACCGGACAGACGTGTACAGGAGGTCAGCGTCTGGCTTTTATACATTGGCGTTTGGCTTTTATATTACAGAAATCCTTAAAACTTACGCTGTAGCTTTTCCATATCATAAATAGATTGCATGGTACATGGCCTCCCGATCTTGGATGCATAGAGGAGAGATGAAAGAACTGGAGTTTTGTACAGGTATATCAATGTACTGAAATTATTCAAGTTCATGCAGCTACGCCTTATGGGTCCCAGTAATTTATGAGCCCTAGACAAAACAGCGCAAATATGAATATCGAACAAAAAGGTGGACTCAAAAATAACACCAAGATCCAAAGCTTCTTGTACCCGCGTTAATAAATTGCTACCAATTTTATAAGGATTTACAATTTTTCGCAGTGCACAAACAAAAAAGATTATACAGCACTTAGTGTTATTTGGCACGAGATCGTTTTCATTCCCTCATACTACAAGAGCATCAATGTCTGACTGCAGTAATGAGCAGTCAGATTAAGCCTTAATAGTTAAAAACAGCTTGATATCGTCAACAAATAACAAAATAATTATTTTGTTAATTTTTGATGATTATCAGTGATTGTCTTCTATCAAATAGTCCAAGCTACGCTCGGACAATATTACTTGCTTACTTTCCAACAAACTCCTCCGGTTAATGGAAAACGATTCGAAAAGTTTAACATTAAAGATAAACAAAACGATAATTAATAAATGGTTGACCGCATGTCTACTTATAAGTAATAATGTGAATAAAAAAATTCGCTATCCTACGGTTGATGCATAACGTTATTATTTAAATTATCTAATTTGAGCATCAAGGGGGAACCCAAGAAAGAATGGTTATAAATCAAAATAATACTTTATTAAGTACATGATTATGAAAAAAAAAAACTTGAAACAGTCTGTCATTGCTAGATGAAAAAACAAAATCGAGCATAACTAATGTACTATTAAGATTGGTTTGATCCAAGCTCGAACATGGTTTTTTAATACGATTAACTTATAATTGGTCTAATAAACTATATAAATTAGCTGTTTAAATTTCAGCAACCCTGACCAGAGATTCAGCATCCTTAAAGACCTTAACTTTTAACCCTAAAGGCCCGTACTGCGGCTCGCCGGGCGATGATGCCAGTTTTAGAGTAAAAAACTTCTTTTTCTTTTTTTTTACGACCCCTGTTGTAAAGGGCCTGTTCATTCTAAGATCATTCAGTTGAGAAGACGATAGGGTGGAATCCATGAGATTTCATGAGATATAAAAAAGTCAAAAAGTTAAGGGTAGGATTTTAATCTCTTCGAACAAGGAACTCATATAATTTGAATCTTGAGGAATTATCATTGAGAAATAAGTTTTCAACGTCTAAGTGGAGGTATGTTGTCAGTAGAGTAGTCAGGCTCGAGGAAAAAATAGGATGGTCTTAAGATTAGATAATGAGCTAGAGTTAATAGGTTTAGATCATCAGTGTCGTCAGATGGATGGACTAGAGGTCTCTTGTTCAAGAAAGCTTTAATCCTAGACAAAAGAGTGGAAAATTCTTCAAAAGTTAGGATTTTTCACCTATAACTTGCTTAAGATGGAATTTAGCTGATTTGGCTGCGGACTCCCAGATCCCGTTAAAATTCAGTCTGAGGGGGGGGGGGGCGAATACAATGCCACTCAGTACCAGGATCATTAATGCCGCTTGCAAAAGAAGCCTGAGCATTTAAATAATGGTCATTCTTCGCAGCTTGGCATCAGCACCAACAAAGTTGGTAACCTGATCGATGTACAAGTCCATATAATGACCACGTCTAGAGACACACCTGTGGAAGGCGGCAATAAAGGTTTCAGAAGAGCAATCTTTCACTAGTTCTAGGTGTATCGCCCTCCTAACAATACATATAAAGAATGTGATGTATCCTTTCATCGTGCACCTTCCACGATGTTTAGTCATCCATACTGAGAAGTGACTTGCCATGTCGACACAAGATCTCTAGAAGGTAGAACATGGTATGATGCGTAAACTGGGTATACAATGTGCAATTTCCGACCGAACAACGTGTCTCTTACGCGAAATACAGAAGGCCTGACGTAATGTGAAAAGAGTCAACTGTACCCCTCCATGAAACGTGAGCCGATGATACTCGATGAGTATGAAGGTAAGCTGATCCTTATTAGTCAAAATAATATAGGGTTTTACGTCTGTTTTGAGAAGCGACTTGCTAATTCTTCCTCCAACTTTAACCAAGCGATTAACAAGGATAGGCCTTAAGCTACGAAAGCGAGAGGAATGCGGTAGTGGAAGGCTTTGTTCTAAAAGAAGCTTCTCGTTTTTCTTTAACACCTGATAATCGCTGAAATAATGATCTTGTTGATATTGAGAAACTAAGAATAAACAAGCATTATTAATCTCCGGTATTGTAGGCTATAGAGTATTATACGTTATAAAAGCGTCCAAGTCAATGAAAGGCAGTTCAGCTCTTAAGGGATCAAAAAATGGCTTCATTCAAGAGTACTGATATCGCTTCAAAATTACTTCACTTTTCTCTAAACCCATAAATACATCGGTATGCAAATCGAAGATAATAGGCAGTGATCCGAAACATGCGTTCCAATTTGGATCAGCATTGCAACGGAGTTAAGTAAAAGGACTCAAAAAAATTCACTAAGACTGAACTAACAACAGTGGGAACTAGTCCATCAATAAGACTTATTTGAAACTCGGGATACATTGGATCTATTTCTGAAAGTATCTTAGATCCATTGAATCCTGCTGGTTCAACAGTTGACTAGGATAAACACCTCTTGAGACAATATCCGCAGGGTTTTGTTAGTATGAGATGTAAGGCCACTTGGCATATGTAGTACTTTCATGAATTTTACAACATCTATTAGAAACAAAAACCAGCCACCTAGAAGGCACCCTGCTCAACCAATGTAACACGTTTCTAGAACCGGACCAAAGATGAATCTGAACGACTCTCAATGAAATAGTTTCAACGAAGGGATTGACGATTATAGGCAGGAGTTCAGCAGCACATAACTCTAGTCAAATTATACTTCAATACCTTAAGAGGAGCTGTCCTAGTCTTAGGTAGTTGGAGAGTGACAATAATATTCTCATCGTGGACTACACGCAAGGAAATGACTGTTGCTAAGGTGATTTTGGAAGAGTTGGTGAGCCCGTGAACTTCAATTGAGTCACAATCCAGTGATACGATAACTTATCATCCCAAGCGATCAACATTATCCAGAGAGATTGAAAGAAAATCTTACGAAAAATAATAACGGGGGCTACCCAACCCAATAGATCAAAAACTTAGCCAGTTGAGCTGAAAGACTTTGTTTTGTCCAGACTTTATTAATATCACAAACACCCACTTAAAATTGGAACTCGTCTAATTGATGATTCAAATGCAGTCCGAGAACATATATTATCCTGTTCTCATCCTTTAAGTGTTTTAAAGTACAGGCTAAAAGCTCAGCAGAATTCTCATTAAATACCTCGGCAGTGTTGGACGACCATTTGTGAAGAGGAAAACCCCCCAATCTACACAGTTCTATTAACTGTTGAAGTTTAACCCTGGCCTCCACTAAGGTATGTCCACCTGAAAAACAGTTATCTACCTAAAAATCTTAACTGAGGACCTGAGAACCAATAAGATGAGTGTTAGAATAATCCAAAGCCAGATGCTTGATGATACGGTGGACGTGATAAGGAGAGCTGGTCAAGCCATAAGGGACAGTAGTCAGGGCATATCTCTTTAAAGAAGATGCCGGACTAGCACGCCACAGTAAGGTTTGATAACCTTGGTCCCTGTTGGCCACTAAAATTTGTCTTGACATCTTTTATATGTCGGTGGTGAAAAAGAAATGATAGAATGGCCATATAAAAACTATATCGAACAAGTTTTTAAGAAGATTTACACCAGAGTGTAGCAGCGCATTCAAAGAGACGCCTGAAGAACAACAGGACGAACCGTTAATAACAGCTCTTAATGTATCATTTTTTAAAACGCCATAGTGTAACAAAACAACTGAGTTTTGTTCGTCATCAAGGCAGATTTCCCTTATGTGTCCTAGTAGCAAGTACACAAACATGAAGGCTGTAGGGTTCATGCAAGGACTTTTTTTTGAAACTTGTGCTCTAACTGTTGAAGCACTGCTAAACCAGACAGGTAGGTCTGTCGTGATAATTGATGGAGGTTTACGGGCTCAGTCCTTAAAGGTAAGCGAACAGAATATTGTACATATTTATCCCGGAAATGTGTACGAGAAAAAAACTCTTCACAATCCAATTCATCTTTAGACAACCTTGGACGAGACTGAGGATATTCTTCTATCGACCAAAACTTTTGAACCAACTCATTCAGTTAAACCTCCACAATAAATAATCATAGCCAAAGAATGAACAGTTTTCTCACGAGATAAAGATGGCAAGACAGGTCCGGATAACAACCATCCAAGTTGTGAGGCCGAGGCAATGGGTAGATCAAATAAATACTTTCGAACCTCCTGCTTATTAATCAGGAAATGCACAGAAGCATCGACAAGTACGTCAATTTTATCAAGATTATGAAACTCAAAATCAGCTAAAGTTAAATTTCCGTAAAAAAAATATCTTTTAGACAACTATTCGTAGAAGGTTGGTAGCTAGTTATCTTTGGCACAACCACAGCCTCAACGGAATACACAAAACTTGACTTGAAATAAGGTTAAAACTCTAAACTTACTGACTTACTGGTGGCCCAAGATACCATTCCAATAAGTCCAGCCAGAGTAGTGTTATCCCTGTTGTTGTTAAAATTGTTTGAACATTACAGCTGCAATAAGTATAGACATCAATGTAGAAAAAAATCATTTATTTAAAGAACCTCTTCGAATACTAACTGTTGTTCTACATTAAAATTTATACTGTAGAGAATAAAGCTTTAAATTTGTATTCCCACTTGCCATGACGATGAACAAATCTCAAAGAAAAAGTTTTAACAATGCAAGATTAAATTTTATAAATGAATTTAGTCCATATAGCCAAATGTATGTTTTTATTTTGAGATAGAAGAATCAAAAATTATTTAACATTAAAAATGAGTCAAACAACAAATTTAGATAAACAAATACTGTTTTGAAAGAGTTTTTTATACATAGATATTTAATCAAACATTTCTATACATTCATATTATTTAAAACTCTACAGTTCATTATAGTTCATGAAGTGATATTATTTAAGTATTAATCTGGAATTTATTACCTATTTAAGTTTAGAAAATGGTATTACATTTTAAGTTATTGATAATTCTAAATTTTGAGTAATATTTTAAAAATGTGACGATAGGGTTCGTAATTTGAAATACAGATAAACCTTATGTGCCAAAAGAGTACCTGAAATGTAAACTGGATCTAGAAAGTGTCCCGTACATTAATAATATTTACTACTATTAATATTTTTGATTATTGTAACAATGAACTGTACAAGTTTTATTTTTGATAACCTCAATTAATCAAACATTTTTTGTTGGACCGTCTACCACAAGATGGTAATCCACCAGCAGGAGTAGGATGGTCCCAAAAGGGTCTTAGGGAGTCTAAGAGATGGCAAGGGGGAGTTACAGGAGCGAGACGAAAAGGAAGGCAAATGTATTTTAAAATTTTAAGGAATATAACGTAGAAATAATCGTATTTTGTAAGCGATGGCAAGGGGGCATGCTACCACTATAATCATTACAACTACATAATATTGGAAGATACATGCATGCATGAAAGTGGGGTGTTGCTTCCTGCGCGCTCCGTGTGCTAACTCCCAAGGTACTAATGATTACTTTTAACTGGTCACTTGATATTATAAATATTTTGTTATACTTATGCATGTTTCAGTTCTCATTTATAAGAAACTTAATAACTATGGCACTGAAGTCTAAAAGTCTACAATGATAAATTAGTTGAATATGAAACATTAAGAAATTCTGCAATTGCTAAGTTTAATAAAACAGGAATCCTTACTACAGGTCTCTTCCCACTAAACTAATGTAATAGAATAAGTAAAGTTCACTTTCGACATACTAGCATATTGATAAATAGACGTGCAAAATGAGATTGCTTTTTTGAGTCAGAAACAAATTATTATAACAAATTTCGCATCATTGCATAGATTGCAAGATAAACTGGCAACACTGCATAGAGAAGTAAATTTTTTTTCACTTTGAGATTTCTAGATGATAACTAAAAAATTAAACATCGGAGTATTGATATAAAATATTTAATGAATACAATAATATTTTTTTCTTATGGCAAACATACATTTCCTTATTACGCTGCGAATGTACAGTTATAATTTTTATACTAATTATGCATAATAATGATTATACAATAGAAATACAGTTTGGTAAGAAATATTCAATCATGACTAATAAAAAAATGTACACTAACGATTTTACTTTATACAAGTTGCTCCAACCCGAAAAAATCATGTTGCTCATATCAATAAAAAAATTACTACAAAAATTGTAAATATAAAATGTTTTTTTTTGTTATATGATAAACTTATTATCGTCTTTTTTTCATTGCATACGTTCATTTTTATGTACAATTCAACGAAATACAGACTTTCGATTTCAGATACGTAAATAGAAGATTTTTGTTTTCTTGTATTCCATAGAATATCCTGCGAAGACGGCAGTTTCAATATTATATCTTTTTTTTAGTAACTTTTTTCCGTTTAATATCTAATTTTGTTATAAAATTAATATTTTCCATCATATTTTTGATATAATTACGTATCATTTGAAGAAATCAATCCTGCGCACCACAGCAATACTTCAAAGGTACTGTAAACATTTTCTAGACGTTATATTTGTAAAAGAGAGCATAAGTAATCTAAATAAAAATATCTTTATTATTATACTTTTTTATTTCATGGAAGTTGTGTACAAGCTTCAGTTTTTAGTTTTGGTCCCTTGATAATACCATTATCCTATAGATTATTTTGTAGATATACATCTTTAGAAGATATTTATAAGTTTGGCATTTATATTAAAAAAAATTTGATCAATGAAAAATTTGATGAGAAAGTAGTATCCCGCACAAAAAAAACTACGTCCGGCGCACAGTGTGTCTTTTTAAGTTTTTTTTTTCAAGAATTCATAGCTCTTGACTGGAAAATGATATCGGGATGATTTTTTTTTGGTAAATGCAGGTGATAAGTTGCTTAATATAGGAAAACTATAGCTAAAATCGGTGCTCTTTGTGCCAGGCCTTGAAATTATAATAACCTCAAAATTTTCGCATATTTGGTACCAAGTAAAGATATTATGCAATTTTAAAATTTTTTGGATGAAGCAGCAATAACTATACAAATAGTATTTATTAGTCTCAGCCCAAAGAAGCCTTTTCAAAACTTGTTTAATACGACATCGGCTGACATAATCTCAAAATATCGAAAAACGAGCAGTTCCTGGTACCCAAGCATTTTAACAGTAGTATTGGCTAAGGTATTACTAACTATTTAATTATTATCAATGAGATTTCCTCTACAACACATATATTGGCCAACTTTGTGTAAAAACTTTCTTACATAACCTCAAAAAAATTGAAAATTTTCTGTTTTTTGGTGATTTAGCTTATTTAAAGCACTTCTTGCCACAGCAGCTCCCGTTATGAAAATATTTACTATTAGTTAACGTTTGTACCAACCTCTTAAGCCTTCTTTATATCATGAACATGTAAAATAACCTTAAAATATGATAAAACAAAATAATATGCGTGAGTGGAGCTACTTAACAATAGTATTACCTACTGTAATATTAACTATTTAATTGTAATGGATTAGTTTACATGTGCAACAGTTAGTTCATGTTTTAACTCCATACTTTTTAAGGTAATAAATAATTATGTTGTCTAGGGATGTGATCTTGTATTTTACTGATTTAACATCCACTTTCAAATAAACAATAAAAAATCGTTCACTTACCGACAGAGGCTCATGGCGCGAAATTTTATTTCGAAATCTACTTTTCCATTTCCTTAAGCCTCCCAGATATTTAAGTAATGTTAAATGCAGTTGGTGTTCAAATGCACCTTTATAATTATTTGATCTTCACTTAATTATTTCATTCTTTTACTAAAAATTGTTATCAAAGACAAAGTTTGAAAAGGCTTTTTTAGGCTGAGACTAATAAGTACTATTTATATAGTTAATGCTGCTTCATCCAAAAAGTTTTAAAATCGCATAATCTACACTTAGTACCAAATATACGAAAATTTTGAGGTTATTATAATTTCAAGGCCTGGCACAAAGAGCACCGATTTTGGCTATAGTTTTCCTATATTAAGCAACTCATTACCTGCATTTACCAAAAAAACTCATCCCGATATCACTTTCCAGTCAAGAGCTATGAATTGTTGGAAAAAAAAAACTCAAAAGGACACACTGTGCGGCGCTGCATGTAAGAACGTACTTACTGAACAGCAAAGTCGTTGATGCAGCCTGCCACGCGTAGGATAAATTTGCCACCTTTCTTTGCCCATTGCTTAACCTGATGCGTGGTATACCACGCATAAAGCTTCCTGTGCATCACTGTTGTGCTACCTGTACTTTACGCACTGGAGTTTGTCACTTTCACAATGTCGTGGCTTCTGCTACAGCCCATAATTTCTTGAATGTATACCTATTAATATCTATATTAAATTCTAGTCTTCTTTTAAAAGACTTTGTTCGTTCTCGAAAAGATTTAAATACGTGGAGGGCTGTGAAGAAGGAGTAGATGTAAGAGGTAAGAAAGCCGGTATTTGTAAGATTTTGGGCGTTCTGAGTAAGGTATGGATATGTAGGTGTGAAGAGAAATGGGCTGTAAGTGGACAGTTCAAAAATTTTACTTTATAAACTGACAAAAATTGAAAAAAATGTTCCTTGTCTTATAAGTAAAGGGGAGAGGAGGCGCCACCCTCGACTATTTTGAGATTTTGTTTTCAAAACCTAATACCTTAAGAACGAATAAAAAGACCGATAATTTATTTTTAAAATTAAAGCTTATCAAAGTGCGAAACAAGGGAAATTATGGAGAACACCTGTACAGTCGATCCTAACCTCAAAATCTAGGTTATGTTAGCGTTTTTTTTCTAATTTTGTTTTATATTTTGATATACGAGCATTTGAACTAATGAAATGTCCATGAATTTAGGATCCAATCAAAATAGACATAAGTATGAGATGTTTCAATGCAAATTTTTGAAAATTGGGCATTCAATATGGCGCCCGGTGCCCTGTTTGAAATTAATCTTCAAAACCTAGCATTCTAAAAAAAAAATAAGATTGACTAATGGATTTTTTTATGAATTAAAGCCTATTTAATTCGAAATAATGAATAAACATTTAGAAAACCCCTATACAGTTGATTCTAACCTCATAATCAAGGTTATGGTACCTTTTTTTTTTTTTATATTTTTGTATTATATTTTGAAAAACAAGCTTTTAATCTCATGAAATCTCCATGGGCTTAGAACTTATACGAAAAAGTTATATGTACAAGATGTCCGAAGGATAATTTTTCAGAATGGTGGATTCAAGATGGCATCCAGTGCCCTGTTTCAGATCTATCTCAAAAACCTTGAATCTTCAAAACTGAGTAAGATTGACTATTGGATTTTTTTAAATGTCAGCCTATTTAAGTCAAAATGAACCATAATTATCTAGAAAACACTTATGCAGTAGATCCTAACCTCAAAAGCTAAGTTATGTTACCGTTCTTTTCAATTTTTTTATCATGTTTTTATATACGAGCTTTTGAACTAATGACATATCTATGACATTAGAAATTGGACAAAAGAGACATAAGTACAAGATGTTTCGATGTTTGTATTCCAAAATATTGAATTCAATATGGCGCCCGGTGCTCTGTTTGAGATCTATCTTTAAAATCTAGCATTTCGAATATTAAATAGAATAGAGTCATGAATTCTGTTAATATGTGGGCCTGTGTCATTGGGAATGAAGAAAAATTATAGGAGAACGTAACTTAATGGGGTCCTATCTCAAGAGAATGAATTTTTACAACAGAGCTACCATTAGGACTTTTTAACTTCACACTCAGTACTACCAGAATCCAAAGATTCAGGGAGTTTGACCGAGAGCCATTTTTTGCAAGGATCTTGCAGAATCCTTTGGTGCAGATATCTATTTACAAATATGTAACAGATGTAATTTAGTACTGTGAATTATAGGTGGAAGCTCCATAACTTTACTCAAAGCACATTCATACGGCTGAAATACCACGGCTACGGAGAAATCTACTAGAAAGTCTACGTAGGGATTCCACGTGAAAATCTTATTCTTATGTGCTAGGGAAAATTTTTTCAATTTGGCACTGACTGCATCGTAAACATATGATTTCTTATGCTCGCCAGACAAGCAGGGTACAAAGACTGGCAGACGTTTTCAATTGGGCTTTGTATTTGACAGATCCCATCATATCATCAATAAATATTGAAGAACGTTTAAAGAACAAGAATAAAAAATTATTGACAGAAGATATGAAAAAATATGTACAGTAGTAAAACATTATCCTTGTGAAATTATTTATGAAAAAAATCAAAAACTGAATAAAGTTATTAAAATATCTTCTGTCACCATATACTTATATGTTATGAGTTGCTTTTACCTTACCGTATTCAAATATATATCATAATTTATTAGTAAATCTATTTTTTGAAACACATGCATTTCTGTATTGATAAGCAATAAAGGTATCATATAATAAGAAAACCGTGGAAATAATACTGAACCGTATATCTAAACAAACGGTTATTCAATAAGAAAAGTGTTGTAAATAATAAATTAACAGTATATTCTCAGAATGTATGGGTCAGAGAGTAGTAAAAATTCATACTGTTTTATTAGCTTATTCGGTTATGGGCAATTAGATTTCTATTATTTATTTATGAACAAGCAAGCACGCTATGTCATTGGGCAGCACGTTATTTACTATGTATGGTTTATTTAATAGTTGAAAAGCGCGCCAGCTTATTTGGTTAAAGATTATTTGTTATGAATAATTTGTTTATTAACGGATGCGTATGCTGAATCATTTGGTTGTAGGTTATTTATGGACATGGTCGTGATCAAGTTAATATATATTGAATTTAAACGTAAACGTTGAAAAAAATGGTAACATAATCTAGATTTTGAGGTTAGGAACAACTGCATGGACGTTTTCTCAATAATTTTTCTTCATACCCTATGAAATAGGTCTAAATATAAAAAAAATCCATGACTATCTTTTTCAACAGTCAAGATGCTAGGTTTCGAAGATAGATGTCAAACGGGGCTCCTGGAGCCCCATTTTGAGTACACTGGTTAAAAAAATCTGCATTTGAACATCGTGTACTTATGTCTCTCTTATTCAAGCTCTAAATTCGTGAAGATTTTGTTATTTCAAAAGCTCGTATATCAAATTATAATACAAAAATTAAAAAGAAAAAGGTAATATAACTTAGATTTGAGGTTAAGATCTACTATGTATGGATTTTCTAGATAATTATCCCTTATTCCCAATTAAATAAGTTTAACTTATAAAAAAATCTATTAGTCAATCTTATTTATTGTTTAGAATGCTAGGTTTTGAAGATTAATTTCGAACAGGGCACCGGGCGCCATATTGGATCCACCATTCTGAAAAATTATCCTTCGGACATCTTGTACATATAACTTTTTCATATAGGTTCTAAGCCCATGGGGATTTTATGAGTTTAAAAGCTTGTTTTTTAAAATATAATACAAAAATGGAAAAAAAAAAGAAAAAGATATTATAACCTTGATTTTGATGTTAGAATCAACTGCATAGGGGTTTTCTAGATATTTATTTATTATTTTGAATTAAATAGGCTTGAATTGATAAAAAAATCCATTAGTCAATCTTATTTATTTTTTAGAATGCTAGGTTTTGAAGATTAATTTCAAACAGGGCACCGG
>JAPYYV010001227.1:0-25397 GCA_030522625.1 Copidosoma aretas
TCTCCCGTATAATTAGCTAGCAGGCCACCAGCCGAATAATCACAGCAGGCAAGGGGCCTGCACAGATTACGCGAGTGTCGCCGAGGGTCCCCGGGCAACACCGGCCCGGTCGAAATCGAGCTTCCGCGTCGAACTTTGCCTCGTACGGCACCCCGTAACAATTTTATAAACTAATTAAATTTCATACAGAAATAGTCTCATTAAAAAAAAAGTTCTTGAAATTTTTGTAGTGAAGAAAAATATTTTTTTTTGTCTCGCATATTATTAATATGTTATTTATAAAGGAAAATCAAGTAACTTATATTAATTATGGATGTAAAAAGATTGATTATTAAATGAATGAAGAAAATAAATAATTAATATTTTTATTTTTATTGCATTTAATGAAAAGTAGAATTTGCTAGAAAAATAAATAATACATACAAATGAATGATAATATGATTCGAATTGGAAATAATCAATAACTTTTATTCCATTGTGAATTTTTAATACAAAAACGTATCATGATACATATTTTTGACGAAACGGTAAAAAAAATTGTTTGGAGAAGCTTTTTGCCAATGAATTAGCAGCGGTTTTACTATGGCATCACAAAATAATTTTGTCTTTATCTTTTTTTTTATAAAACTTGATATATATTTAAAAAAATGCGCGCGTCGGACGCGTGACAGAAGCGAAGCTTCTACGCATTATATTGTAATAAAAAATAGGCCAATGCATTTTTAAAAAAAGCTGTTACAAGTGGTATTTCTAAATTCAGAGTACTGTTCACGATATTCACTCATTATAGAAATTTCTGAAACTTTGTTTATTAATTTCTTACTCTGCTATGAATAAGCTGTTTAAATTTTATAATGACTGCACCTACCGTTTTACAGATATCAAGTATTAAAGTTAGACTCTTTAATATTGGAAGTATAGGGTCACTCCTCGAAAAAAAAACTTTGTTATCGATGTAAAAAAATCCCTCTATGGATTATTTGAACAAACTCTAATGTTATTTTTTATGCCTTTAGGATTTAAATACCAAAATTTTAGATCATTAGGACGTGCTATTTTTTAAATATCCTAATATTTATATGATTTGCTATGCTTTTAGTAAATCTGTATAGTAATAAGACTGTTCCTCACTTTTTATATTTTATTAAAATTTCATAATATATTTTGTGACATCTGTTATTTTATTTATTAGTTATTTGGATATTTTAATTGCAATTAGCATAGGGGTATGTGAGGGTATTGTTGTGGTTGTACCAATTATTGCAGAACCCTTAAATAATGCCTACATTTTAATTCAAATTATTAGTTATAGTGAACAAATACTTGTAATCAATAAATTACATTATGAAATATATAAAATTAATCAGTATTCTAATCTCAAAACAGCATTTAAATCTTTACTTTTGCATGACAAAGTATCACACTGCAATAACCTACCTCACGATGTTGGTATTATTGTGGATTTCCATTTGATTTATCATCAAAACGGCCTGCAATATTACCAGCACAATAATACATTCACACCCGCAATAATACCAGCATCCAAAATTCAACTTTCAAACCTGTTTTTAAATAAATAATCAGGAGTTTACACCATTATAAAAATTAATTTCAGTTCTTTTAGAACCAGACTTTGATTTTAAAAAAGAATTACAGCGATTAGACAAATGGTTTTTCTACTATGGGCCTTTATAGCTAACCTTTAAAAAAAACGGCAGTAATATCTACTTTTACCCCTAGGTAAACAATAATTGACACGCAAAATATCAATTATCTATAAATTTATTATGGTTAAAAATTACTGCACGAGAACAACTATACCTCAAATATAGGCTATATCAATCCAAATAAATCGATTTTTTCATCGTGAGTGAAATCAAATTTTTGACAATTTATTTCAATCTAGTAACAATAGGAATCTAAAATTTTTCGCGTTAACGTTAACATTAACCGCGAATATCATAAAATTAATTTCAAACTAATATTAGTTTTTTCAGTCCAGTTAGCAAAAAATAGTATTTTTGAAATAATTTGATTTTTTTTTTGTGTAAATTTCTGTATGTTATAGTTGATAATAAATAAATCAGTTATTATAGTAAAAGTGTACAAATGATGTTAAGGCAGTTGCACGCTATGTACACAATTAGTTATCCAAGTACCCGATGCGTTTGTAGCATGGTGGATAAGCTTATGTCCCGTAAACGGAGGGGCTCCGTTCCGTTTTTTGGTGTAAATTTTTTTTTTTTTTTTTTTTTCTTTTTTTTAATCGCCAGATTTTGCTGAAAAAATCTGTCGCACCGCCATCACTGCAGTTGAAAATTTTTCATTTTGGTCCCCATAATGGGAAAGCCAGAACGCGCCATAAGAAGCTTTGCTGCAAAAATTGCACGATCTTATTTTCAACGAAACTTATAGAAAAATATAATAATTAATTTTTTTTAATTATTTATGTTACTAAGTCAAAACAAAATTTCCCATACAATTATTTTACGATTCCATACTAGCAAAAAAACAAAATTTGGAAAGAAAAAATTACTTGTAGATAAATGACATGAAAAAAAATGGACAAAGGTGCTTGTTAAATAAATATCAACAATATAAATAAATGTTTGGAAACAAGCTATTGAAAAATAAAAAATTTGGAAATAAATAACCAATAATCATGAAACAAGTATCTGTCTAGCCCTTGTCGAGAACTTGATTTACGCAGACCCAAATCAGAATAACTTTTCCGCAGTACAATATCTAATAAAATCAATGAGGCAGTATATGCATCACCTTTTTCATGTATTTTTCATAAAATTCTACAGCCGTGAAAACTACGCCCCTTCCGTTTTCCTTTCTTTTACAGATCAATCACATTGTATGGACATATTTCTTCACTACGAAATGAAGATAAGTCAAACATTTTAGTTTCTTTCATAGGATATTAATATTATAAACATTCATTCCATATAGTGTCGTTTATCATGAGATTTTTACATTTGGAGCTGATGCATATCATTTATTAATGCTTAGTTTTATCAGAATAACAGGGCTAGAGAGTCAGAAAATTTGATAGTGGTACTAGTAGACACAATTGTATACGAATGTAACGACTACAACTATTTAATCGCGGTCAATACATGTAAAAAATTAGACCTTAGTTACCTACTGTGATAAGGAGTTAGCGAGTCAGTAAAATTCGATGTAGAAGTTGATAAAAGCATCTTTACACCCCTATAACCAAAACTTTTGAATAGAGTAGAAAAGTCATGCTGCATTAAGCAGAAAGTAAAACTATAAGTGATTTTATATTGACGCCAAAATAACTAGGCAAGAGATAAATATACTTTTTTAAACTTTTTACTTGTGTGTTCGGATAACAGTTTCTTTTTCTCCCCTTAATAATACAGTTAGGACAGTAGAAATATCAGGCCCTATCAACATTGATACGTTGTAGTCACCAAAACTTTTTGTAGAAAAATATGGAAATCAACAACTATGACTGATTATAAGTGAATAAATATTGCGGGCTGTACTACAGAAACTCTTATTCTATAAAACAAAAGTTGCTGTATCTCAGAAAAGGAAATTGTATTTTCTGAAATTTGTTTTTTTTAAATGTGATATGATTTAAATCAAAATAATCCTTATCTTAATACGACAAGCAAGCATTTACGCTCAACTAAATACTTGGGACATAGCATCCTGGCCATTACTTCTTGTATTAGGTGAAACATTGCAAGCTAACACGCAGCACAAGAAGCTCACTGAACACAGCTGAACATACTAGAAATATGGTAGCATCTTATGAAAAAAAAAATTTATGTCAGTATCACCTTTACCTATTCAAAAAGGAAAAAATCCCTAAATTTTTAATCTTTTCAAGTTGTATAGGTTTATGGATCACATAGATAATGCTCCTCATGTGCACAATGAACTTGCTACTCGTTTTTTCGGGCTGATTTGTCCCCCAGGACAGGAAACCCAAATAAAACAAAGATCATACACATAGACTTTAGGAAATACTTGCATCGTTTGTGCACTTACAACACGAACGCAGTTAAAGACGATGACAACGCATCAGTTAATTCTTACCACTTGCCGTACTTATTACTTATAATGCCCTTGACAATGTGATAACTACAACCCGTACAGCAAAAAGCGTCGTTAATTCTAATTCATCAAAAAGGTCAGCAGTTAAGGATATTATCTCACGGGCACTGAAAGTAGAGGTGACAAGCAAAAGTTCGTCCAATGATGCAGTGAAATCCATACAGAGCGTTGAAACAGTAGATAGAGTTACTGAATCTACAAATACAAGGAATGCAAATAACACAAGCACCAATTTTTAAAAGCAAATCAAAGAGGAATATAAAAAAGTTTCGACCAGTACAACATGATAAAGACGTTCGTTAATGCACTTGAATTAGAGCACATAACAAAATGAGACAACCAGACTTACTTAACATGTAGTACCAGAATTATGAGAACGAGTAAGAATAGACTAACTTCACACGTAAGAAATACTAGTTAAAAAATGCTATTTAGCCACTTCTATAGAGTGCAGCTGCAGATACCGACAATATAGCAGGAAATGAGGTTTATAAAATGTAACTTTTTTGGCGGGATTTTTGCAATATTTTATAGAGGTGGAAAATGAAATGATAGGCGTAACACTGAAACCACTTAATAAAATATTTTCTATGTAAACAAATTAGAGTGCAAGAGAGACATCTAATTACGGTTCCTATCGGAGAGAGCTCGAGAACAAGGGACGGACAGGCATGTTGTGCAGGTAGAAGAAAGAGTAACGTAGTTTAGGCCTAGTGTGACAACTGAGATGATATCCATTTTATGAACAAATATGTAATATGTTTCTTTGCAAAAAAAATTCTTATATGTATGGATTATTAAGTTATGTATTCATCATAAATCTGGTTTTACTTGAATGAAGACCAACTGATGTAAATACAGGAAGCCTCAACACAAACAGTCTAATGTATGCTATCAAAACTAATCCAAACAGAATAAAATATACAACTACTTTAGTTCATGGCACGATGTGACATAAGTATTGTTAAAGTGAGTACATTTCATCCACTGGACTTAGCTCACACTCCACTGCACACCGACTCCAAATCAGCTTCCGTATAATAATATTAGTATGTAGAAACTTATCAAATATAGGGCCATCTTTTAAAGGTAATAAAGTAAAGTTGATCTTTACTTATTTGTATACAAAATAGATGGCTTGCATATTCTCTAAACGTATTCATGTACAGCGGTAAAAACCGATAAAAATAGATTTCAGGATGACACAAGTAAATATGCAGAAATTTTGTTTACCCTAACGCTGAGATGCTTGAGGACGTTGCTTAGTATCTTTCTTTCTGAGGCATTTACCTCCATTTCAGACGCTGATTAAAAACTTACTTATATTATTAAACGCATTTAGAAATATCTGTGTATACAGTGCCGATGCATTAAAGTTCCGTTATAAGTGCCGCTGACTTTTCTGCTCATCATCATTTGTTTTTCCTAAAATCCTACACTGTCAAGTTTACCTAAAACATATAAATTTGTCGTTGTATTCATAATTTCTCGATAAAAATCATCATAACATGGGCTTTAACCTTTAGCGTTCAATTATCTAACATTTTTCTGTTTATTATCAAACAATTATTCTAGTGTGTTATTTAATTCCGATTTTATTAGGATTTTTATTCACCGTTCCAAATAACCAACACTTATATTATCTTACTCTTTTGACGTAGTTTCCTACATTAACGCTATCATGACGTCTTAAACATATCAGTTGTCGATAGGATATCATTTTGAGAACACACAGGACTTTTATCATACAAAAATTTAAATCCATTGTGACGACGTGATTTTCCCCTTAAAAACATCGTTTTACGTCTCCAAGATAAAAATTAGTTGTTTCCACGTCGTAGATAAGGTTAGGCACATCCTAACCATTCACAGCTTTACAAAAATATCAAAGAAATTTTATTGAGATTCCGACTATACTTAGTATATATTGTTAAGATTGCCACATTAAAGTTGAAGGTCTGCTTGATCTCTATCTATTCCGGACTTTTTATAATTTTAAAAATTGATCGCTAGAATCCAAGAAATAATTATTATCTTTGATCTTATAATCCATCAAAAAAACCTCATAAAGAATCAATTAAAAAATTACTTGACAAATTAGTCCCAGAAAACATAATTCAAAGACTTATCAACCCATACACCTTATGCTTGAAATGTAATCGACTGCGTATGCCCATAACTTATATAATCTGTTGTGTATCGACAGATGGACAGAGCACCATAAACTCTATGATCGAAATCCCTATATTCTCAAAATCCTGTCTCACTATACTCCTGTAACCATTCGACCCATTGGTTCTCCAACCCATAATAAATTAGATCCTTAGTATCAGAGGCTAGTTGTGGTGGTAAATCGGGCATGCAAGCATCATTATACGACCGCAGCCTTGGAGACGTGGGTTCTTCGGCCTAAAAAATGTATAAAGCTACAAGAAGAAAAAAACTAAAATGAACACAAATTTTTTTATTAACATACTGATCTTGGCAAATCATACTTTTTTTTTTATCGTTTAGGCATATATTAACCACTATGGTTTCAAAATCTAATAAGTACTAAGATCAGTAAGGCTTATAAGATAACGAAAAATATATATTCAAAATCGACCATACTGAGTAACAAATATTAAAGTGTGTAAGTTACTCATGTAAAATTGACCATCGAGCATAAATTTTACCAGATATGAGCTTATCTGGACCACAGTCGTGGGATTGTAAGGTGATGGCAATTTAAGGTTAAGAAAATACAGGTGTTCGATTCTAAGGTTCAAGATGTGTATTTTTATGATATTGTGTTTATCTGACAAGCACCATTATAAGTTACAGGTTACAAGCTCATGGAAATGAAAGATTTTAAGGTCATAATTCCTAATATTGATGAATTTAATAATGCTCCACCCCTCCGATAATACAGAGCAAACTAACGAAATGACGCACGTACGCGGCTCATGATCGTTTGACTATGAGGATTGAAAGTGCATAAGTTTTGGTGTAAGGGGTTATCGCATGTATAAGCAAAGTTGTTTCAAAAGAAAGTGTGTTTGATATTTTTTCCTAATAAGAGATGTAGGGATTAAAGATGCAGAGGCTTATAAAGGTATTTATATTCAATTTTAAAGGTTATGAAATTCCCAACATTAAAGGGTTAAATATACTTTGGACTAAAATTCAGCAATATAAAACACATAAAGTAAGTATGATTAGACTTTACATCAAATTTGTTTGATTTTTTGTGGAGCTGTAAAATATTGATTCTTGTTATCAATCATCATAAATTTTCAATAATAAGTAAGCTGAGTGACGTCTTCTGCTGTGTCTGGGTCGCCGTATTCCAGGTGTGTGTATCTCCTTCACGGTGTAGTAGCATAATAATTAGTATGAATATTTGCCTGAAACTTCAGATACGCAACTTCCGTTTTTTATACATTGTATGATGTCTTGTGGATAAAAATGTGGTGGTTCTAAGTCGCTTTAGTATCAGTCTAGCTATGTTAGGTTGATATTGAATGTCTGGATATTTTAAATTCATATGGTATGGTTTTATCTTTAACATTATGTACATGCGTGCGCCTGTATTGAGGAAAATATATATCACACCGTAACAATTATAGAGCTCCGTAAGCTATGTGTAAAAATTTACAGAAGATGCTACTGAGCCCCTTACCACTTCAGACTAGGACCTCACCCTCACAGGATATATATTCTAAAATAGCATAAACAATATGGAAAAAACGAAGTCGAGTCGCAGAACAGTAGGCTATTTATTTGCATTCTGTGACGTATTTAGTGAGTAATGTTTATAGTAAACTCAAAAATATACAAGGTACTCCGAGCTGTATATCTCCTTAAAGATATTTAAACTGATTTTCTATATTAGTAGGGCAGTTGTACTTCGTATGTTATCTATTAAACGTTTAAAAACGCACAACGTTGCATATCCATGAATTTAATGTAGCTCACAAACATTAGCTCATGCGTACAGGACTAGCATGACTTACTTATTTATTTCAAATGCATCACTAGAATACAATAGAGCCTTATGCATTTTTAAAAATTTTCTCACCAAAGAATAAGGTATATTTTAACATAGTTGTATATGTTGGAACCCAAAATAAATAACATCCTCGATATTAAGTGATGCACTGTTACTTAATAGACTGCATGTATGTTTTTTTATTCAATGAAATCATTGCTTTTGCTAAAATTTGTGACAACCGCTTTAATTGACTTATCATATGATCACATTAATCATTATTAGCAGCAACCTTAACATAGTTAATTTATAACAAATTAATTAGGGAAAAATGTAACATTATCCTTTATCTTAAAACAGAAAGATTTATTATATTTAACCAACGAATATTTTTAAATGGCACAAATAATTAGCAAAGCAATGCAAAATATATTGTATTTACTAGAGTTAATCTTGTGTTCTTACATTGCTATTAATTTGTACGTTTAATTCAAGAGCTAGCACATAAGAACCTATTTAGTTTGAGCATGCATATATTATTATTTAAAAGTTTCGTGTATTTGTCTTGTGCACGCTGTACAGAGAATAATAATTCAAGAGCTTAAAAGTATGACTAATAAAAAAAAGTTAAGACTATGATATCAAAAAATAATTATAATGTTACATTTCAAAAATAAAAATAGGTAACAGAACGAAACACATAATTCTAAATCATCAATTGCAAAAAAGATCTTAATGAATCCAAGTAATAAGTCGAATTTTCCGTTTATATTTCTAACATGGAAGATAAAGCTTTTTACAATTTGAAAAAACATAAGAATCATAATAAAAACACTTGTAAAAGTATGCTTTAAAACCAGCAATGTTTGATATTACTCAAAAAACTTATCATAAGAATGTTTACTTCAAACTTATTACTTGAGTCGTATATGCTCAAGAGTAAGTGCTCCTTTAAAAAGTTATGTCATACTTATGCCATTAGATTAGGTAGGTGTAATGCAATAAACCGCTTAACAGTAAATAGACGGTCATAAGATGACTGAAGTTCATATTTCATAAATAAAAGAATACAAAATAATGTAATGGGAAAAGATAGTTAAAGAATATGTACACTATGTAAGTACTCCAAATTGTATGTTTCATGAACTTAATGTTGGACAGTTGACAGGCCCACAATATCCACATGAACAAAAACCAGTAGGATCGTCATAATACTCGCTCCCCATTATTTGATAACAAATGCACTTAGTATTGATTCTCAATAACAGATAAATATTTGCGACGTTTTGCTAGCCTTAATGCCAGCCTCATCAGGCTACAAACAAAGTATAATATGCACTTTGGACTTAAACACACAAAAAGGCATAAAACATTAGGTAGATATATAAAATTTCAGTCGCAAGTTTAATTCAACGTAATAAACTTGCCGTTAAAATGTTATATATCTACCTAAAGTTTTATGTGTATTTGTGAGTTTTAGTCTAAAGTGCATATTATACTTTGTTTGTAGCCTAATTAGGCTGGCATTAAGGCTAGCAAAACGTAACCAATATTCATCTGTTAAAGAGAATCAGTACTAAGTGCATTTAAAATTACATTTTCCATGACTGATGCTTTATTTGAATTTATAATAAATAATGGAGAGCAAGTATTCTGCCGATCCTACTGGTTTGCGTTCGTGTTGATATTGTGGGACCTGTCAACTGTCAAACATTAAGTTCATGAAAAATACAGTTTGGTTCAGTCATTGTACATATTTTGGAACAATTATCTCCTGCTACATTATTTTTTATTCTTTTGTTTATAAAATATTATTTTTATACATCTTATGAGAATCTACTGTTACGCAGTTTATTGCATTACACCTACCTAATCCAATGGCACAAGTATGATATAACTTTTTAAAGTAGCACTATCGCTTAAGCACATTCGACTTAAGTAATACGTTTGAAGTGCACATTCTTATACTAAGTTCTTTGAGTAATATCAAACTTTGTTGCTTTTAGAGCACATTTTTACAAGTGTTTTTAACATGATTCTTATATTTTTTCAAATTGTAAAAAGCTTTATTGTCCATATCATGAATAAAAACGGAAAATTCGACTTTTAGAAGTTCGAAGAGTCGTACTGTTAGGTGCTGTGCTCATATCGCTGCAGTCGTATACTATCTCTTTTATGAAAGGTTGTGGTCAAAAATTATAAAATCAGCAGATATCCTCTCTAAAAGGTTTCTTTGTTATAAAATAGAAGTTGGCATTGACTAAGACAGTAATAACGATGATTGAATAAAGTTATTTATGTGGATTATTTTTCTCTCAAAAAGTATATGTGATGGCAACAATTTTTATTGTCATTATGCCTCATCATGTAAGTTGCTTACTTTAAAATAAATTACAAAATTGTTTTTACTTGTAAAGTGAAAATCTTAAAAAATTAAATACAGTGTTTTCTTTCAGTATTTCCTGCAAATCAAATATCTTAATTATAGGGCTGCGATCTTGTTACGCACTTACATAATGTAGTCAATACGAATATATAATACTAGCTTTTGGACTTTTAGATGATCTGCTACCAGAAACATCGCTAAACTAAGATTCGTATTATAAAGGGCGATATAAACTACCTCAATCGCAACAGTTTGAACCTAAATCAGTCAAATATCACTTAAAATAGACCACACATTACCTGAATAAGTTTTTGGTCCTTTTTCATGTGTACCACCAAAAATATCCCGAAAGAAACAATAAGATCGCAGAGAGTACTACAAAAACATATTACTAAGCTACTTTAATCTGTAAGAATGTGACACTATATTTAAAAATCAATGATACCTAAAAAGGATGCGTTTTTTATGTTTCTCAGCATGTGCCACCATATAAATTAAAAAACAAACAGCAGAATCATAAACAGCATCGACAAATAAATCAAAAAAGGCTACATAAACATGTTGAAAATACATGTAAGAAATCAGTTAAACAGTACATAACCTCAAAAAGATGGGTTTTTTTAACTTTTCGATACGTGCCACCTAAAATATCTCCAAAACAACTACGGAAACGTAAAGAGCTCCAAAAAATACACCTTTATATGCTACTAAAATTTTTTAAGAAAGTTAAGAATATGGCAGCTATAGAAAACTGCAAATAACCTTCAAAAAATGAGTTTTTGGTGATTTTCGGTATGTGCCACTAAAAATATCACGAAAAAATAGGCGGAATCGCAAGGAGGATCTGAAAATTACATGGAAAAATAGTAAATTAAAATTTAAAATTTTTTATTTAACATATTAAAGAGCTGATTGTAAAGTTAAAAAATTTTTTAGATGCTTTTCTAGAAGTTATAATTACAAAAAAATGTTTTGGTTGTTGACCATGTAAAAAGCTACTTTTATAAATTTTTTTGAATGATTTAAGTACCAAGTCCATTATAGAAAACAAAGCAAAACAAAAAAAAAACACAATTTTCGACTTTACTGCCCATGCGCATCCAATAGAAAGCTGTAAATTTGGCTTCAAAAGTCTTCTTCTATCCCCTACCGAATGGTACCAAAGACAAAGCTATTATTGGACAAGGCAGATTCACCATTAGTACCCGGCCTATAGCTTTTCAGTCCTTATAAATCTTTATCTCGTTACTTATAGCTCGAATTATTTTATAACTTTTTCTGTGCCATTATTTATTTTACTTAACGAATCTGGTCTAGTATATTATTTTTGTAAAGATACAGCAAAAATTATTTGTCCTTGCAACTTATGCTTTCTACAATTATTTTAAATCCCAAACAACTGCATTATAATTGCTTTTGATCTATGTCCCTTTCTCTCCGTTCTTATTTTAATTTCTGTTTATATTTTAATTCATATCTCGGTTAAACAATCATTTGTGTTAAAATCACTTGGTTTATAAGTTTTACTAAGATTTATAAGTGGCTCTTGGATAATTTTATAGTTTTATATAAACAAGCAATACGTTTATTTATAAACTTATGTACTATGTAGCAATTAAATATATATTTGGATCATACGATACTTATTTATTTAAAGTAAACTATTAATGGACACATAAAAGTATGAATAACTCTTATGTAGAATTTGTAAATCTGCATAAAATATTTAAAGTGACTTTTATTTTAGAACTTTTTTTAACCTAATTCTATTTTATACGTAGATTATATTTTATTTTTATTTTTTAACTGTATCTTGTTACTAAATATTACAATAAAAATGCTCCTTGAGTCTTTTTATGCCAAGTTTCTTTTTAGGTAACTATAGATCAACTCTAACATTTATTTAATCTCTTCTACGCTATCGTACACATTATATTAAAACAATATATTGTAATAAAAAAAACAACAACTACTATGGGATGGGCGACTAATAAGAACATATTAAATAAAAGATAAGAGGAGTATGTACTTACGAAAGAAGATGAGACCAGATGAAATCGTCACACATAATGATTAAAAAAAATTCATTGATCCATTTATAATGCGAACTTACAACTTTAAGTTCTTTCGAATAGATAATTATACAAACAGTGGACTTGCTTGAATTTATGTTGTCAATTTTAGACTGAATTCTTAAAATAATGTAAATATTTTTTACTTAAAACAAAGAGCTTTATTTGATGTTTGTAAATTTATAACGAATATTTCTTCTTACCAGTGTAGTTCACTAGTATGATAAGTATTTATTAACAAAATTTTTTTCACAACGACCAGCATTACCAGTACCCTCTCCTACAGTGGACAATTTTTATCCTTTTACTCCAAAATATCTTGGATGCGACATTTTAGATTTCCTATTTTTGATAAAAGATTCGTAATAAGCACCACCATGTGCATATTTTCATTGACATTTGACAATTTTTAATTTTTTTAGCAGCCATATTGGATCTTTTATTTAGAATTTCTTATTTTTGATACAGTATCTGTTATTAGCACCCCAAAAAAACAACCATGTACATATTTTCATAAAGTTTTAAGGATTTTTTATTTTTTGGCTACTATACATATTATGATCCACCGTTTTAAATTCCTTACTTTTTATGAATAATTCGTAATAAGCACCCCAGACAACTTTTATGTACATAATTTCATAAGCTTTTGAAAAATATACATTTGTTTGGACGCGCTATTGGATCTGCCAATTTAAATTTTAAAATTTTTATGTCAGATTCCTATTCAGCATCTAAAAAAACATAAGTATAACAATTTGCAGAAAAAAATAATCTGCTGGCTAGCTCGACAATGATTTAGTCGATAACCAGAGGTCAAGGTTGCCTTTAGGGTCGGTTTTTACCCCCATAAACAATTTTTTTTATATGGACCAATTTTCTGCTATTCTACATAGTCTCACCTTGATGCTCCAAAAAAAAATCATATTGATTGGTTTAATACAGCAGCCGCTATTTTAATAATTAAAAAAAGAACACGTTTTTGCCTACTGTGTGCCTTTGGTTGAAAGAATTGCAATTGCCACAAATATGCTTCCAACCAGGTGGGAACGGACCCAACGGGCCCAGGGATTGCGCTAGGGGGATGCAAGTTTATGACGGTAAATCATATTATATGCATTCTGAGTTATAGAACGGAGATTTCTTGTAAAAATTTTAGCTCAAACTTTGTTTTAAATTTTACCTGAACTTTTTTTTCTTAGTGCCTTATACATTAATAATGTCTTCATTGACAGAGATATTTATCAATATCATTTGAAATGCCATACTCATATTTAGTATGTCACCATAGGTATACTAATTACTGTGGAGGTATAACGAAAGGTTTTACACCAACGTCAGATGTTTTAATACCAAAACATTGCACCGTGACCTATACGTAGTTACCAGCTCATCAGATAAGATCTCATCAGCACAGCTTATTTTCAAATTCTGCCTATATAACGAATTTGATCAAAATGTACCGTATAAGTTGATATAACAGCGTAAAAATTGAATTTAAGATTCTGCTACAGGATTTTAGCCTCTTTAAACTTGTTTGGTAACGGCAGCAATCAAAAGCTAATATTCATGTAGTTTTTATTTTGAACGGTATGGTTGGCTAAGTCTTTATTGATTTAATCTGTACTGAAAGTTATTATAAAATATTGAAAGTTATAAGATGAGGCTGCAAGTACAACGAATGAAATACATAGATCATCAAAAGTTTTTTCAGTTTGCAGATACGGTTCGTTACTATTTCTTGCCAATACTTGTCAATTTTTTGACTTTAACTTTAACTTTTTGAAAATTTCACTCTAAACATAAAATTAGACACCTTAAGCACCTTCGCATTTCATAAACTTTCCCAATATTGTAATCTCTCTGTATGTGATCCTATCGAGATAAAAACATTTTTAAAATTCATTATTTTACTTTAAAACAGCAATTTTATCTAAATACTAGTCGAAGACATTTCCTATTTAACATTTTAAGCAATATACTAGAGTATTATTTTGAATGAAGATCCGTTGATGATTAAAAAATTCACCACTGTAATATATCCGCTATTTTAAATTTTAAGACACCTGACCTTGAACTTGTTATCATTGACCTCTAACACCTACGTGTCCTTTTGCTATATGAGACCAAAATATGCGTTTGTACCGAGCTAGGAAAGTTTTTGAAACTCAATAATTTTTTCTTATAAAATTTATCTTTAAATGTACAAGATACATTTCTCAATAACGTGCATTACACTATTTTTATTTTTTAACTTAAATCGGTTAATTTTTGAAATTTTGTCCGCTATATTAGGTCTGCCATTTTGAATTTTTGGACTCCTAACCTTGGATTCGTAATCAGCGACCTCTTACATCTGCGTATTTTACAAACTCCTTCAATAAGATAACCTCTTAATATAAGACCGAAATAGACGTTTGTATCAAGCAAAAAATTTTTTTGCTGTTCAGAGTTTTTTTAATTTTCAACAGCGAATTTATATTTGATTTTTAAAAATACATTTATCACTTCGACATTTGAGGAGTGTGCGAAACTTTTTATTTTACTAAAGTCCGTTGATTTTCAAAAATTTGGCCGTCATGTTGGATTTAGCATCTTAAATGTTTCTGCCTCCCACTCGAATTTCAAAAGTTTATTCATAAATACAAAAATTAAACCTAAAACAAGTTTTCTGCGTTGCGCTAAATTTTTGTTATTCAAGTAACTGGGTCGATACGTTTTGTTCCATATATATATATATATCCTTGTTGGGCATCGCCCCCTTGCGCGCTCTGCACGCCAACCCCTATATTTAGATATTTAGATTCTTAGGGATTGTCCATAAACTACGTGGTCAATTTAGGGACCAGGGGGAGGGAGGGGTTCGGTGAGAAGCTACGCTGTGCTACGTGGGGGAAAAGTGGATTCTATGTCTAAGCTACGTAGCTCTTATTTGTAGTAAAAAGTTTGAAAATTAGTCAAATACATTGCTGTACTTTTCAAATTACAACAGTCTGAAGTGCAAGGTAAATAGTCTTAGATGATTCATTTTTTAACAGAAATTATTATTACAACAAAAGTAAATCTTATTTTTTCGCTTAGATAAACAACTCAAAGTAATTTTTTTATGAAAGCTACGTTCTATTTATGAGGGGGAGTACATGGGAAAAGCTACAATCAGCCACATAGGGTGAGGGAAATTAAAAATATGACGTGAACCGAGCTACGTTGTTTATGGAAAATTCCTCATGTCTAAATCATATAGACAAGAATTTATTTTTAACACACGTATAAGTAATTCCAACGAGATTTCAACATTTCAGTTTTCGACGAATAACGAAAAATTCTGATCCATGCTATTCAGAAATATTCTTCTTATTTCTATACGCTGCCTATATTAAGAAAAAATCCGCGTCACTCATATTCAAAGATACCTTTTTCCATCAAAAATCAATTATTTACAACAATAAATAATCGTTACAATTTTCTTCTTTAATAATTATTACCGTATTCTTTAGCTTATTTTAGGCATAAAATGTTATCATACGCATTTCCGTAAAATGCTTTATTTTTACGTAACCAATAAAGGAACTTACTAAAGAACACTATTTAAACTTTACGTAACTTGTAATCGTGTAATATTTTAATCTTTTATGGACTGGCACTTTAACACAAACGCGCAAGTAAATGAAAAAGTATGATGTAAAAGATTCGAGTCAAACTTTTATTCAAGCTCTAAGAGAGCTTTCTATCTTGCTACCCTTTGGAGTTTTAGCCATTAAAAGAATTGCTAAAATTAAAAAAAATAAAATTTTTTGAGGATTACGGAAGTCACATAATTTTTGTTCATCAGAATTTCTCGATAAATACTTTCCATATTATTTTTCTAGGAGTGCAAGATGTTGCAAATGCCAAGACATAAGATTCTTTGCGTATAAATTAGGATTGTGCCTCTCAAATGGAACGATTTGTATTATAAGTTACGTGCTATAGAACGATTTTAAAAGTCATATATATACAAAATATTGGGTAGCATGCTTAAAAATAAATAAATATTTTAATTTTCCACTTTGTAACAAACATTTTTAGTTTTGGAAAACTGAAAAAATTTTATAGCTTTTTTTTCATACCGAAAATATTGTCAATAAGTAAATTCCTACAAAAATCGGTAACACTCAGAAATATGATTATATTTTCTTTTTAGTAACAGGCACACTTACAGGTGTACAATTTTCTAAATTTAATATCCAAAATAATAAGACGAAATTATAGAGATAGTTTTGTTCTATTGAAGAAGAAAGAAAAAGAACAGCGCCTTGTATCACTTGAAAAGTCGCTAAAACGGTACACTTTCTAGCCTATTACTAAAAAGCCTTGAAAAACTTTTGTTAAAAAAAAAGTGTTAAATATGTGTAACATTTTACTTTAAACTCCTGTCTTTATTAAAACTCATTTTATCCATAATCATTGTACAAATTAATCAGTAACACTTATTTTAAAAGTTCGAGGGTATTACTCATATGTGTACAACAGAGATAAGCGAAGCGATCTTATGAATAATCGCTTAACATTCGGATAAATATAGTCAATACATGATAAAATTGTTACTTATATAATACTGATAACAGTTCTAATTGGTATACACTTATAATATTAATACGTATGTATATGTATATAATGTGAAAGGAATCTTTATTATTACATTAAGAGCTAAGAGTCTTTTTTTTTGAGATTTTTTAACATTTTAGAATTAACTATGGATACTAGTTTATAATAAGATATCATTGTAAAATTCTTACTTATTATACATACATATAAATTTATTATTTAATTATTTTTTCATTTCTTATATAGATTTTTATAGACTTCCACATTTTCTCTTCTTGTTTCATACGTATTGAAAATGCAAACTTTATTAAATCATTACTAATTATATTTTCAATAAAATGTGATACGAAATTGACTAAACATACTTTAAAATGTAAGAATTTATGTCTTCGTTCATATCATAACTTATAACCCTTAAAATATTATTTACCTTTCAATATTCACTCTGTGGTGCCTTATTTACCTACATAAATATCTTATACATTCCCATAAATCATCTGCCTCTTGCATATCTTTGCATTCTCTTCTATTCCTATAATTATAATTTATATTATTATTATATTATTTGCTGTTTTTTTCTCTTTTCATAACAATATGTGCATCATAATTTTTTCTCATTTATCGTAAAGGCTACAGCCTATCACTTACAATCTTTTTAACTTATATGTTTTTCTTGTTATTATATTTTTTTCTGTCCGATTCATTGAATTTTTTTTTTATCTCACGGATAATAGAGTTGTCAATTACGATATAGTTTTTCCGTATTTCCTGACTGACAGAAGTCCTCCTTTTCTTTGTAAAATTATTTTTGTTTTTCTCAAGCTTATTTTTCTCTGTTGCTCCTTTTATAAGTACTATTATTTTCCCATTCTGTACTTTTAAATATACTACACTCACTTTATTCCCTATTTTATATGATTTTTATTGATTAACCCCCTGAAGTCTTCTATTAAGCATAAAAGGCCACTTTCTCCATTCCATTTTTATTATTGGCAAGAAATAAACATCTTTCTTTTTTCTTATGCCTATGTCTGGGTGAGCCCTACCCAAATGTATTTATAATATGTATCCTGATGTGTCTGCATGTAAACTCAACATTCTATTTGTAAATCTGAATTCATTTTTGCTTGTTTTTTATTCTTTTTCCATTCCCAAATTCATGCCTCTTCTGCTTGCCTTAAATCTTCATATATATCCTTGTGTCTTTGCATTTCAGCCCAACTTCATATCTCGAATCTGCCTTCTATCTTTTCCACAAATTTTTTTCTGTTTTATGCGCAAGTATCTGCTACGTATGTGCAACATGATTTTATCATATAGATCATGAAAAATGATCTTTGATCTAAACTTTCTACTTTATCTCTTTTGATAAAGCTTAAGACTGCTTCGAGTGCCCTTTCCACCCTACCCGTCGTTTTTTCTCCATGCCACGATAATTTCTTCTTAAAAATCACACTACTCGATCCATGTCCTAGTTTTAGATTTCCAATGCCTCCAATTCAAATTCAAACAGATCTGTTTCCATCCCTTCTCGATTCCTGAAAATTGACATTTTTTTTTTTTGCGAACTTCCAGTATATTTTTTGTACTTTCGTTATCTAAGTCTTTCTGCATATGTTTTCTGTCTCTAATATGCTAACCGTCTTAAGTAACGTCATTAGATAATTTCAGACAGTGAATTTTGAGTTTGCCTACTGTTACACCTTCTGTATTATATAAGATCTACTTATTGTCTATTCTCTCCATATATGAGCTTAAAAGTACCAGGCTTAAATGCACCTTTGCCTTTCCTCTTTTATAGTTTTACATAAATTAATCAGCCCGATGCCGTTATTATTTGTTTTTCTGTATTATTTGTAAATTATTTTGAACTTTTTGTTATTTTTCTACCTATCCCTCCTAAATCTAATGTGACCAGGAACATTTGTATATTGATGCTAATAAATTATGTTTTAAAGTCTATAAACAAAGCAAATAATTTATTAACGATTTCTTCTAGTCTACTTTCAATTAAATTATTTCATACAAAAATATGGTAACTTATTCTTTTTTTGCCCTGAACCAGGCTAACTCTCTCTTATTACTGCTCACGCATCTACCTATTTTTCTACTTTTTCAGCGATTATAAATGCTTACATCTTGTATGCTAAAAAACCACTTTACTGTATCATTAATGTCCTTCTAGTTCTTCCCTGCCTAGTAAATTTGATGGATTTTCACTATTTCCCAAGCTTTTATAGTATTGTGTTAGTCAATAGGCTATAAAGTATGTTTGACAGATCAATCATTCAAAATACTTGCAGAATTTTGAAACAGTATTTCATTATTCTGTCTTCTCCTAAGTCTTTTCCGTTTTTTACTTTGCCCAAGATTTTTTGGGATGTAATGATGCATATATTCTTGTAAAAATCTTTCTAGACTGTGCCGTGGATCCCTATACTTCTCTTATTTGTTTTCCATATAATACGTATCATTGTTGTCTCTTGAAAAATTTAGAAAATTATTCTTTTGTGCCTCTTTCCCTATTATCATCACTTTTTTTTTCCTGTTTTAATTTTTTCTTAGGTTTCCCAAAGTCATTATAACTTTTCTCCCTGATACTTCGCTCAGTTTTCTCAGGCATATTTACGTTTTTTATCGCTTATTATTCCATTTATCCTTTTTACGTTCGTCTTTAGGTCAATTTTTACTCTTTATTTATTTTCTTAGGATTGTTTGATTTAACCTATAATCGATAGTTTCTTATTGATTATTGTGAAGTCCTGTTAATCAATTTGCAATGATTCACCTTTACTGATCTCATAATTTTTTAACTTCCCTTCTACCTGTGTAATTAGATTACGTGATCTGTCGTATTTTTTTGTGATATTTTTTCCATGTACATGTATGTTCGCTGACCTGCGTACTCTGCTCGCCATCCTCCTGATTTTTTATACTTATAAAATGGATCTTATTAGAGATAATATTATTATAAAATTTCTTATATGATTCGCAATTATGCTCATAACATTTTTTGCGCATTATATATACAATTTTCACCATTCAATTTAAGAAGGTTTTATAATATGTTATGATTTTATGATATTCTTTAAGCTAAAGCGACGTCTTACTGTTTAGAATATTATTACTGCGTAAATTGACTCGATGTATCGTTAAAATATGTAAATGAAATTCGAAATATGTTATTACAGACATGAAATTTATTATATTAAAGTGTCTTGTATTTTTAAACAGGTATTCGTTTTAATTTTTTTTTTACTTATAGTTATCGTAGTTCCAATTCATAAAATTATCCATCAAGGATATAAACAGAAAATTAATAAACATTTGACAAATTTTATTTTTTATTTTGTATAAGGACAACAATTTTTTTTTAAACAACTTAATAATTATTAAAAAAATTGAAATAGCATGATTCGCATTTGTTATGAAACGAAATCTTTTAGATTTTTATTAGAAGTTTTAATACAAGCATTGTGAATAAAATGCATCAGAAGCCCTTTTTAGTCTTTCTACTGAATGTAAATACCGCTATTTACCGATGAATTCAGTAGCATTTCAGCTGTGCTGAAAAAAAACACTGGTAATAAGTTAGGACTCTATACATCATGTTTTATTTCAAGGAACTATTTTTGCAGCTGATTTAAAACCTCTGATCGTAATTGATATCTTTTAATATACAATTAAAACAAACACTTTTTTACATAAGTATTGCTTTCCATCCATGTACCCCTTATAGTAAACTATCTGTTATTCTATTATTGCTCATGATTCTTATTCATTTAGTACGTATGACTATTATTGACCAATCAGTAAACAGATGTGTGACAAAAATTCTTGATTTAAACTTGTAATTTTTAATGTTTTTTCTCATAGAATTACATACGACAGTACCAATACAAAACCCATAATGTATTGCCATATGTAATAACAAATGTAATCCCATATGGTTTTACATAAAAAACTGCGTAGAGAATGACGTTCTATGTTTTGGGGTGAAGTTTTTTGATAATTTATATAAATTGGATTAAAATTTTATACTTTAATTAGATATCCTAAAGCTAAAATTTAGAGAAAGTGTGACTTCATATTTTACATCTAAGAAACTTATTGTAGCGTTAAAATTTACGATGAAATAGAAAAAGAATTTTGGGGTAGAGTCCGGTGGGTTGCTGGGGGAGGGAGCGGGAAGGAGCGGAGGGAAGCAGGGGATGTTGACCTAAATATTTTGGGGTTAAATTTGGCGGTAAAAAGCAACGAAATTTTCCTAATTTAGGGGGAGCTGGGTGAATGGGGGGAATAGGGTGAGGGGGGGGGGCGTGGGTGGAGCTATTACTTGCCCTAAAACCACACAACTATATAATATCGAAACATATCTATATATATGTATGAGTTATTAGTCACTTGAAGTGTTTTTGTATATCAAGTAATACGACTAATTTTAAGGTTAAACACTGATTATACACTTTTACTATACTATTATATTTAACAATTTATGATCGATAAGATTTAGAATATAATTTGTGGGACAGCTCCTCTGTAATTATGTGTTAGCGACAGCTCGATTGTGATCACGACTTTATTTGTAAAGCATTATAACACTTTCTACTAACACGTGAACATAATGTTTTATGACACTGTGAGCTAAGCCTTATAGGACGTGCTAAATAAGCTTTATACATACTGTTTTTTATTTGAATCAACCATTTTATGAAACGTCGGAGATGATGTATCAAATAATAATATAGTGTCTGCTTCCTTTTATTTACTATTTGCAGGTCTTTATTTTTTCCATTTGCACTATTGTTTAATTTTTGCAAGCGTATTTTTTTTTGCAGATAATGCGTTCACCCATACTGCAAACTCTTTACGTTCCATATATCCACATCATTGCATCTCATTCTATAAGATGAACTAACTATTGTAGTTTTGTACATAACACTATCATGCGTGTTTATGTCGCAAGGGTTCCCTTGCAACTGCACATCGCAACTTAAGTAATTTTTTAAAACAAAAAACCTTTATTTGTACATTACTGCAGGCCCATAGATTTTTTATGACCGAGACTGTTTTACTGTTAAGCGAATTGTACAAAATTTTTTCTAGTTTTCTAGAATACATTAGTGAGTATAATTTTTGCTTAGAGAATATTTCATTAAATTAAGTTTGGGTGTATATTGTACTATCATCGATAATAAGACTTTTTATGCTCTAGTTAAAGAAAAAAATGAAAAAGTTTGGCTTTTCGTCGATGTAATATATGGGGAGTGGAACCAAAACACGTTAATGACTTACAATATCTATTATAAATTTATGCAAAGCAGGATATTACGAATTTGGTTTACTAACTCTCCATGCCTGGATTTATACTCTTAAGTTCGTATTACATGTCGATACAATCTTGATTTAAAAAAATTTAAAGCAAAATCTGACGCGGTAAATTTCATGAAAAAAGTCATGAGAACAGCGTGCTTCAGCGTAGTCAAAATAACTTTTGTCTCTATGTATTAATATTGCAAAACAGAGCTTTGGCACCCATAAATGGCAATATTGCAAGGAAATTTATAAAAATTATACTTCGCTGCAGGTGCAACAAGTATGAAAAAATTTTTTTTTATAGCTTCTATACAATTATGCAAGCACAAACTTGCAACCAAAAAGTTGACGTTGATAAATTCAAGGCTTAAGCTTTAAACACAGCTAATGTCCTTATCATTTACACTCTCGTTACTACATGCCCCCATGTGTGCACACAATTTTATTTTATAGAGGCGATTCTATCAAGTATTTTCAACTACCGATCTGCTGCGACTCTGAACAACCTCTAAATAGCAATAACACAGTGTTCCAAAAAAGAATATTAAAGATAAGTAAGACTCTGACTACAAAATCGATAATTAAAGGCACAATTTATCAGCTCTTAGTATTATTAGATCTTTAAATAACATTAAAGCGAAAGCAGAAAGAAAAATCATCGAAAGAACCGACTGAGGAAGCCAAGAAATTCTGAAAACTTGACTATATCTAAATACATAACAGTTCGTTGTACTATTATACGGTCAGAAGTATAGCTATATATGCGCTCTACCTCTATTTATACTTATATATACTTTATGTACAGAGCACAGTGCCGCTTGCGACTTCTGCCGTTCGCAGCTCTACTACATGACTCAGACCTCTGTCAGCCTTAGTACTCTACACATCTACATAACGCACTCCTAATAAATAAACTGGGTTTTTTTATTTGATACGAATCGCCGTCAACGTATCTCGCCTTGCACCTTAATCTCCTCAGTTTATGGTGCCTCAAACAATTTTTCCACGGTGCCCAGGAAATAAGCGTTTTGTGCGATAAAACTTTTAGTACATGATGTTCTTGTTTTCTTTGTTTTCACGTGGGATTTTTGTGATGTATGTGATGGATGAGCGCGAGGATTTTTCCTTGTGCATATGCACAACAGGATGATTTTCACCAGGAGGAACCTGCCCAGGGCGATGCAGCAAGTCTGGCTGTGCCTGTTTGGGCCAGGATAGTCCCAGGCCCTTCGGACAATGGACTAGAGTTAACTATGTACTTGTACCCGTATTCCCTTATTGACTATGTGAGTGATAGTTTTCAGACATGACGAGTAAGTTCTTCGCGTGTTCTTTGGTTGTTGCTGGAAGTGCTGTATGTCATTAGCTTCTTTTTTTTTTTCTGAACGAAAGTTTTGGATGTGTCACGAGTAAAGAAAGGATACGTGTTTTATGAAAACAGATGTGACATAAATATACAAGTTAAAATGCGAATTAAATAAAGACGCGATATAAAAGCATGCATGCGCTAGGTTTTGTTTTTGGATCTAATCGGTAGTTAAGTTATCGCTGAAAGGCTTTCGAGATGTTTGGCGTCTTCTCGGAAAGTCAAAAGCCGGCACGTTAAGGCATGTCACTCGGCCACTGGTGCGCGGAAGGAGCAATAGTGTGGCGTACAGAGAGAGAGCCCTGCTTCACGTGCATCTGCATGCTGCACACAGAGACTTGGATACACGAGTGGCTGCCATACTGGTGCCTGGGGTAGGCAGTGCATTTCCGTGGCGTTTGTGTGGCTGAGACAGGGGATGGGCTGGCTCGTGACCACATTCCTGCATGCGTGGAGATTTGTATATTGACCTGATTTCGGTCGAATGTATATCTCTACGCATGTAAAGAAACGCACTGTATGAGTGCTATTCGCGCGTTTCCTTAAGTGTTTACTTGGCCTCTTCGTACAGCTGCAGGGAAAAATAGATTCACCTGTCTGCCTCGTGAACGATTTCATCCACCGTAAGGTTGGGTACCGCCTTTTAGCGAGCAATTATATATTCACCTTATATAGCAATGCTTTTGTTCACTAGTACATTCAGTGACTATACATCGAGATCATTATTGCGCTAACTAAAAATCCAAGTGAACGGGGGTGCGATGCACGTTTATACTAAGAAGCATACATAATCACGAATTGTGTACGCATCTGAAATATCGATGTATAGTCATAGATAATACAAATGCACGTGATCACGAACATTATATTTGAATACATGAGCTACCTAACAGTGGATGAAATTTTTCACCAAGCAGACAGGTGAATCGATGTTTCCGTGTGGGAGAATGCTCGGCATTTCTTTTCGGCATTCATCGCGAAGTTGTCTCCTTCGCCTACGTGCATACGTACACATATAGCTTCTCATGAATATGATGTCTCTCGTTAATGTGATAGGAAATTACAAAATAAGAAAATTACAGCCAATGATAAGACATTTCAAATGTAATTCACATAGTGTTTGCAACGCTTTTTATGCCACCATGCCAGTTCGTAGCAATGGGCCCATCGATTATTTATAAAACTCGAACACCATTGGTAGTAGTAACACGCATTAAAGATAAGTTGATCACTACAACGAAAATTGCGTTGCTCGTCACACAGGTACACATGCTTGTCCTAGTGCAAAACACACACACATGTATAGCTTTCTCTTTACCACAGAAGATCTTGTCGTGCCTGAGAAATATGCGAGATCAACCTTTGTTGATGTGCATACAGTGCTGGTTGGCGTTGCTTGAGTTAGTATGCATCAGCAAGCATAAAATATGCCACTAACATTTATATATATATGTGTATATATATATATACTACCCGATCAGACATCTTAATGGGGCGCTCATGAGAACCTCGCGAGGTTACCCCCTTTGCCACTCGAGGTCCTAGTAAGGCTGTATCACGGGGGGGACGTGTGGCCCTAGTGAGGTACCCCCAATAAGAGATATA
>JAPYYV010001228.1:0-32280 GCA_030522625.1 Copidosoma aretas
CCAATTACTTTGGATTGTTCTGATTTTTTTATTGTTAATTCTCACTTCGGAGTAAGATGATGGTGATGACTAGAATTGTCATCGTGGTTCAAATAAATATTTTTATTTACCTGCAGGTACTCTTATACGTAGACGCATATCTGATTGTTTCTTACTACCCACCGATTATTTACCTAAAACAAAGAAAAAATCTTGAAAAATCTAAAAAGCCTAGGATGCTAGCAACTGCAAGGTTAAATGAGTTTGGGACTTGTGTGTTCAAACAGAAAATCAGAAAAATCAGAAGGAATTGGAAGCACATGACAAAAAAATACGTCAAGCAGAAAGGTAAAAATTGTTGGATGAAAAAAAGAAGGGAATAAAAGAAGCCAAAGAAGCGACGAAAGCTATTGACGATAGATTAAAGAAATTAAACGTTAAAAGATGTAAAACCAAGCCAAAGAAATCTTAAAAAATTCGCCGCAGTTTAAATAACTTAAGTCGTTCTTTATACAAAAATAATTTACTCGTGCTTAGTAATAAAATATTTCTGATTTACAAATACAAATTTGTTTACTTTAAAATTGTAAAAATATATAATATTAACCATACATAATTTTATTTTTTTTATTATGTATAAGTAATTTTTTGCGTGGCTCATAATATGGACATACATTATAGGCCTGGTGAACAAAGTAAAAACAGGAGGCTCATATAGTATACAAAAAATGACTCGGCTATTTATTCACTTAAATATTTTTATGAACTCTTTCTTATCATTTTTGCTACAGAAATTTATTCTCTAGAGTCCAGCGCTTTAAATAGTGCCAAAACATTAATAGTAATAGTTGTTTATTTTTTAAAATCGATGGATGATAAAAACGTCGTCAAGTACCTGGCCCATAGTACGTACCCTTAGCTTATGAGCGTGCAAGTGTATTTGGTTATTTGGTTGGAGGTACTGAAGTTGTATCATATTTTTATTTCGTATTGAGCTAGAGCGTACGGTTCTGCCGTTATCTTTTCATAACTCTTGTCACTTAAGATTAGTTTGATTGTTCTGCATCTGTCTATTTATTAAATCAGTTGTGCGGAAAAAATAAAAATTCTAAGTGCATGTAAAGGATCGGTTTAGGCTGCATCCGTTTGTTTTTGGCAATATTCGACGATTTTAGGGGGCTATTGTGAGGTGGTTTGTCTGTCATCGGAATTATTTGCCTGTTTTCGGCCGAGTTTGGTGATATAGGGTCTTTTGGGTGAATTCGGCCATCTTCGTCTATGAAAATAAGCATGGGGTCAAAATTTCTAAGTTTTTGAGGGGGTAGGTCGACAAATTCTGAAATTTTCTAATTTATTGAGGGGTCGCAAGGGGTGAGGGGGGTTCATGGGGTATCGAAGGGGCTAAGGGAGGCCAACGAAAAATTGGAAAAATGATTTTCACGTAAAATCACGGAGAAAACGATTAATTTTTTGAGGAGGTGGTGAGGGTGGCAAGATGGGGTGGGTTGAGGGGGGCACAAACAAATGACGATCACTTACAACATGTAAAAATAGAACGAATTCACCCGTGATTTGAGGGGGGTTTAGGGTGTTGAGGTGGTGGTTAGGGGGCGGACGATTTTTAGTCTATATCACTATGTATATATTAAGATAGTTGTTATCACTATATACATAGTGATATATATATATAAACATCGTAGTACTAAATAAAAATCGAAGAGAAAAAAATATTTTTTGAAAAAGCTCTTTTTTGCCTCCGAGTTTGAAAAGGCTCTCGGTCTCTCGGAAATTCGAAAATGCTCTTTCTTTAATCTATTTCTAAAAAGGCTCTCTCTCGCTATTGAATCCGACAAATCTCTTCATTGCGCTGACCCAACGATACTGTTTCTGCATGTATATCCCTACATATCTGTATGCATTATCATTGCTTAATCATTGAGCTTTTGTTTCCATTAGCAAGCCTGTCTCTGTAAGAATTGTAAGATAATGTCTATTCTCGTGTAAAGGTATTATCTTCTGAGTGCTTATGCTTATGTAAGTCTCTCATTCCGCAATTGATGATATTTGTTCTGTTGAGCTAAATTTATCTTTAAGATTATGTTTCCTTTTTTTAAAATGTCTCTATTCGCATCTATTTTTATTCCTGTACGTGAGTGTCCCAGTATTCGTATATCGAAGTTAAATATCTGTATTCGTACTGTTTTGACTTTGTATTTCATTTCCTTACTTTTCTATCCGTAAATTAATTTTATGACCCTAGTTTTATTTCATTTCTCATTGTTTCCTGGTTTTTATTCTTTTGTTTCAAGACTTTTCTATTTTTATTTCAGATAGTTCCCTGTCTCTATATGTCTTATTTCTATTTGCATTGTTGCTTTTGTATTTGTAATTTAATTTCTCTAAATGTAGCATAATTTATTCTTTTCACTTCTTGTATTTTTCTAAAGTTTACCTTAATCTCTGAGTCGTTTCCCCTGCATCGCGTTTATAACTAATAGACTATCAGGTCTTAATATTTTTATATTTAAGCTTTTTTAAGTTTATACTGAGGTTTTCGTACTTTTAGGGATCATGTATGATTTCCTGTATCTTTATCTTAGTTTCTGTACTTGTATTTGTCTATTTATTTTTCGTGTATCCATCTTAGTTCCTTCTTTTTCACTTTTTTATATATTAAAATCCCTACATCTATTTCTATTTTTATTTGGTTTAAAATATTTTTAACTATGTCTCTAGCTCTATAATAATACTTTTACCACCACATCTCAAAGTCCTAATTTTTCAGTTGATTATTCTATTTTAGTCTTAGTTTATGTATCGGCGTCTTTTTCTTCGGATCGATTCTCTGATTTCTGCATCTTGTCATTAGTTATTTTAAAAGTATATTTTTTCAGTAATTTTTGAAATTACCTAGATAATTTTAAAATTATAAAATTTTTAAGAATAAAGAATTTGTTTCAAAAGTATGAGGGCATACAAATAATACTTGAACAAATGTTCATGGATACCTAGAAATTCTTTAATTAAAGCATTATCAAAAAACTTTTGAATTCAAAGATTTCCTTTGTGCGTTTAAATATCAAATAAAATGAGGAACAAGCGATGGAAACCACTAAAAATTTTCTACCCGAAGGCTTGTTAAAAGAAAACATAATTATTGGTAGATGCAAATAATAGAGAAAATACAGAATTTCACTTGATTATGCAGAGGTCTCAGCGATTTTGACAAAACATTTTTTTGAGGGAAAACGCTAGGGGAGCAACGAGCTAGCTAAATTTTTTTGTTACAACTTCAATAGTTTTTTTTTCATGGCTTTTTAATATGATCTGGAAAATAAGGAATGTCTTGGATTCTATTTTCTGCATCTTTATTAATCACTTATCATGTCGTAATTAAAACATTAAATGAATGTATTCTATTACAATAAACATTATACCTGATATAAGCCGTTTGATACAGCGTAAAAACGAACAAGTTTTCGTGTGAACATCGATACCAGCATTCATTAGAACTTACACAACATCTCGATAATCCTCATCAATTGCAATCAACAATGGCCCTAAATTTTTCTAGTATATCAACTATTTTAAATCGCTCCAGCATCCAAAAGGGCTTTAACCGTTTGCACGTTATTGTGCTTGACAGCTATGGTAACTGGTGCAGTTCATTTATCACTAAATTTAGTAACGTCTTAACCTGCATCGATGCAAAACTGTGTTAGAGACGCACTATTTACCCTTGCTACATAGTGCAGCAAATTTTTCCCTTCGTTTCGTAGCTCTGGTAAAGCATCTTTTTTTGTAAGATGCGTCTTAATTTTGTTTTCTGTTTCTGGTTGGTTGAATAATAACTTTTTTTATTGACTTCACCACTGAGATGTCATATTTTTAAAAGTCACAAAAGAATTATTTAAGTAGAAAAATACATGAGCAGATGTTGCAATATCACGATCGAGTCACTTTATATGAAAGTGTGTTTTTTAATAGATCACTTGATTAGATGATATTTCCTCGAATTTCAACACAATTAATCCGAAGTATTAAATAAATTCATAGTTCCGTTAATGTTTTTACATGTAGATTAACATCCTTTTGGTAGCAACTTTTTTTTTATATTCTCTTGCCTCAAATAATTTAGATTTACTTTTAAAATACCCAATCGTACATAAATCAACTTAACTACTATTAAAAATTATGTTTTAAACTGAGCTACAACTGCTACTTAATATATTCAATTGTTTTATTTAAATAAATACTCGTCTAAGTGTTGTTTCGATATTTTCGGCGACTGACTACTACAGGAGAAAGGGCCTACCTTTTATAGCCAAAATTCTCTCTTCCCCGTAATTTCCCGTCATGTGACTAAGGGCGTCCAAAGGGAGGGCTAGGGTGGTGATGGAAGAAAACCGGCGTCAAATAGAGAAGGAAATTTTTTACGGCCCGCCTTTGGTAAATTGCCTCCGTCACTCGGACTCAAGTGCATCCACTGGATATCCTTAATTTTTCTATAGATATTATTCATAGACAAAATCTTTTAAAATTATGTCATAGAGAAGTAGAGAGATGATAAATTGTTAATGCTAATATTTCTCTTATTATACTACTTCTTATTAATGATTGTCTAGAGTACTTTTTTTGTTTAACTTGCATGGTGGTAACAAGTAATTTATTCTGAATCAAGTTTGTGTTTCTGAAAAAAAGTATATACACTTTTTTTGGTTTTTCTTTTTTAGCGGGAAGGAGAAAATCTTCTAAAGACTACTTTGACAAAGCTACTGCAAGAGAGAGTGTCGGATTCACCCTGGCTTATAGTGCAATAAAACTACGTAATGCTAGTCATCACGGGTGCCTACCGACTAAAAAGAGTCTTAGGGACAACGGGGAAACAAAAGACACAAGTTGGTCTGGCATCAGATTAATGCGCGAACAGAGTTTACTCATAGATCTTTGGCCCAGCCACACTAATAGTTGCAGAGCTAACTGCAACTTCACCGGATGAACTGGCCCAGGTGTTAGTCCCCCCCCCCCCCCCCCCCCCCCCCCCCCCCCCCCGCCCCACACCCACCCCCCGCGCCACGCCCAAGATTGTCCCCCAAGTCCAGAATTCATCAGGAGAAACTGCAGTAAGTCCGCTAAGATCGGCATAATGTGTTTTCAGCGTCACGGGTATTTTTCCCACCGGGAAATCCATGAATCAAAATCCCCAAAAAATTTTTGACGAGAATAAAACCCGATTGGCCTTCACTCTGTCAAGGCTAGGAAGCTAGCAAGCTAATCACTAAGCGATTAAGAACATTAAATAAATACATCATCACCGGCACATTGGCGCAGTGGTAGAGTTGCGGTTTCGTCAATCTTTCGAAATCAAGCAGTGTACAGGCATGGGTGGGACTTGGTTCAAGTCTCGCCGTTTGCGTAGCAGATTGCCTCCACTGTCTGATTTCCAGGGGTTCGATTGACCGTCTCTCTTACACGCTAGAAAAAACATGAGCGGGAGGTGTGCAGGAGATAGTCCTGGTTCTTATACTTGGACACCCAGTCAGGACTCAGGTTATGCGCCGAATTCCCCCTACCCCTCCCTTTCCTTACCATCTCTCTTTTTGTGTATATATTTCAATGAACTTTAAAGGATAATTATGAGCTGAGTTTTCTAGGTTTGCTGTATGAAATTTTCTATGGGATAATTTAATACTATATTTAACTAAGGTAGTTTGTTTTTCTGCAAAAAAAAATACATGTATGAATATACAAAAAAATGTAGAATGTCTACCACAATGCGCTGGATAGTGCATAATAATAATAATACAAAAAGACTTTATTATTATTTTCAGACGATTATTATTTTGCATCTAGACAATCAAAATTTAGAAAATGCCGACTCGCAACTCAAAATTCATGCAATTTGGTAGAAAAACAGCGCTGTAAGGTTATTCTGGCTTCATAGATACTAACAAATAAAACGCGGAAAATGATGTTAATAACGTCTCGAAACATTTTTATAAAATACTGAAAAGAGTACCTCTCAGGCAGACCCTAACAATGAATAAACAATACTGATGTACAACGTAAATTTCTCTGATTTGGATGACTAAGTTTTCAAAGATTTGCTTAAAAATATGCTTCAGGGATATAGTGTTCGGAAAAAAAATTTTGGAAATTGATGATTCAGAAAAAGTATTATTGGCGATAAAAAAATTCAGGGAAATGATCGGGATCGGTGTGAATCATCAAAAAATTACAAATACTCAACTCGCTCGGACTAAAAAAATTTTAAACCCCTAAATCCTCAAAAAATCCAGAGACATTTCCCAGGTTATCTCCTATCTTAAAATTTTTGCAAAAAATTAAGGACAGAAGTGTTTATTAAAAAAAAATTTAATTAAAAGAAATAATTTCACTCAAGAAAACTCTAATAAAGAAGATGATGATGATAATGACGATATTGACGATGATGATGATAATCATGATGTTAATAGTGACAATGATGATAATGATGATGCCAATAATGATAATTATGATAAAAATGATGATGATGAGGAGAAGGATAATAATGATGATAATGATACCGATGATGCTGATAACCATGATAATGATGGTCATATTAATGATGATAACAATGATTATAATAACGATAATGATCAAAGTAATGATGATGATGATGATCATGATGATGATTATGATGGTGATAATGATAAATATTACGTTGAAAATGACGATGCCTAGGATGAACATGATGATGATGATAATGATGATGATAATGATGATAATATTAATAATAATGAAGATAATGATGACATCAATGACGAGAACGTTAGTGATGATTATAATAATAATAATTATGACTATGATGATGATGATAGTGATAAACATCATAATGATAATAATAACGGTCATGATAATGATGATGATAATAATGACTACGATGACGTCGACGATGATGACATTAATAATAATTATAATAATGATGATGATGATGATGATGATGATGATGATGATGATGATGATGATGATGATGATGATGATGATGATGATGATGATGATGATGATGATGATGATGATAATAATAATGATAAATATAACGATGATGATCAAAGTAATGATGATGATGATGTTCATGCTGAATACGACGACGATGCTGATCATAATGATACGATGATCGTGACAGTAATAATGTTAATAATCATAGTCAAGAAAACGATGATAATAAATATGATGATGATGATGATAATGATGATGATAATGACGATAACGATGGTGATGTTGATAATGATAATCAAGATGATGATGAAGACGACAATAATGATAATGCTGATGAATATGGTAATGATCATGATGATGATAATAATGTCGCTATCGACAAGAACAATGTTGATAATGATAATAACGATAATAAGATAATAATAAAGATGATAATGATGATAATGATGATGACGACATAAAGACAGTGACAATGATGAGAATGATGATGATCATAACGATAAAAATAATGATATTGATGATGATAATAATGACAATGATGATAGTGATGATGATAATTATAACGATAATGATGATGGTGAAAAAGATAATTCTGCTGTCTACAATGATGACGATAAAGATCATAAAGATCGTGATAGAAATAACGAAGATGATAACGATGTCAAATCCATCTTTGATGATAATGATAATAATGCGATGATAATAATGATGATAATGATGATCGTAATGATAATGTTCATAATAACAACGACGACAACAAAGATCATAAAAATGTAGATAATGATGATATGCTAATAGTGATAGTGATGATGATGATGACGATGACATCTACGATGATGACGATGATTATGATCTAGATGATAATAGTGAAATTAATTAAAATATTTATTACGATGATGATTATTATGACGATGACGATGTCGATGACGATGATAATTACCATCATGACGTCAATGATAATGGTGATGTCGATAACGATAGTAATGTCGAGGATGATTATGATGATGACGATAAAATAAAGGAACATGTAAACAAACACGATAAAAATAATAATGATAATGTAAAAGATGATTACAATGACATCGACGTTGATGATATTTATAACGATGATAAATATGATAATAATAGTAGTAATAATGATGATTATAACGATGTTCATATTAGAAATCATTATCATTATGATGATGACGATAATGATGATGATGACGATGGTGTTAATACTAATGATGATAATCAAAATGACAATTATGATGAAAAAAATGATGATGATATTGATGATGATAGTAATAATGACAATGATAATGATAGTGATGATGATGCTGTTACCGATATTGTTCACAATGGCTATGATAATGAATATAACAATGATATTGGATACGATAATAATGATGATAACAATACTAATGATCGTAGTGATAATTTTAATGATGACATCGACGGCATCGAATATTCTGATAATAATCATGATGATGATAATGATGATAATGATGATAATGATAATAATGGTGACAATGACATCTACGATGATGACGATGATTATGATAATGATGATAATAATAATAATTATAATAATAAATACGATGATGATAATTATAACGACAATGATGTCAATGACAAGGATAATGACGATAATGACGTCGATGATGATGGTGATAACGATAACGATTGTAATGATAATAATAATGATGATGATGATAATAATGATGTACAAGATGATTATAATAATTATAATAATAATGATGATATGGATTACGATGACGTTAAACATAATGATATTGATGATCATAATAGTAATGATGATAATGGTACTGAAATTGATCAGCATAATGATGTCGACGTACGGAATCATAGTAATGATAATGACAAAACTGGTGATAATGACGATGATAATGACAATGATGATGATTATTATGACTTCGATGTTGAAGACGATGTCGCTAATGATAATTATGATGATGATAATGATGGTAATTATGATGATGGCGATGATGATAATGATGATGATGATGATGATAATAATTATGACTGAGCAGTAATGATAATGCTATTGATTATGATGATGATAATGATGATGACGCTAAAGACAAGAACAATGTTAATGATGATAATTATAAAAATTATACTGATGATAATTATGATTATGACGATACGGATGACAACGACGATGATCACGATGATAATTACGATGATAATAATGATGATTACGATAATGATCATAGTGATGTTCATGACGTCTACGCATATGATGATTATAATGATATTGTTCATTATGGTGATCATGCAGATCATGATAATGATAATGATGATCGTGATAATAATGGTGATAATATAATAATGATAGTGATGATGATATTTATGATGTAGATAATGATAATGATGATAACGAATATGATGAGGATTATAATGATGATCAATTGTATGATGACGGTGATGACAATGATCATGATAAAGATGATGATCATGACGATGATCATGCTAATGACAAGAAAAATGATGATCATGATATTAATGATGATGACGATAGTGGATGTAATGATAAAGATGATCATTACAAAGATGATGATACTGATTCCGATGATAATGATTATTAAGATAATAATCTTAAAGATAAATATAACAATGACAATGACTATGCTTGAAGCCGTGATAACGATGATACTAATGATAATGTTAATGATAGTTATTATGATAATGATGATGAAGATGACGAAAACGTTGGAGGTTGTAATGATAGTGATGATGATGATGATGCTCATGACGATGACGATGCTGATTATAATTTTAAAGATGATAATATTGAAGACAATGATACTGATGTTAATGGAAATGACTATTAAGATTATAAAGATGATGATACTGGTATTACCTATGATGATGACAGTGATAACGTTCATTATGCTGGTGATGATAATGATAATGATCATTATTACGATGATAATATTGAAAATAATGATAATAATACTGAGCGTGCCAAAATTTATGATCATTTCGATGATGATGATGATAATGATAATTATTATTATTATGATTATAATGATAATGATGATAATAATACTGATCGTGCCAATGATGATGATCAATTCGATGATGATGATGATGATGATAATGATGCTGATGATAATAATGATGTTGATCATGGCGATGACGAATACAATGATGATATTTCCGCTGTTAAGCACAAAGATAATCATGATAATGATGCTGATAATGATGATGATGATGACGATGACATTGACGATGATGATGTCGATGACAATACTGATTGTGATCATGACGGTGACGATGACGATAATGATTATGATAATTATTGAAATAACGATCATGATAATTTTGATGCTGAATACGCTAAGAATGTCAATAATACAGATGCTAATGTTGGTCATTTCAATTATGCTTTTGGTGACAAAGCCGATTGTGATAGTAATGATGACTTATGGTGATGATTATATTAATTATAATGATGATAACGCACATGATACAAGTTGATGATGGAAAGGATCATGAAGATGATGAGAAAGATAAAGCCAGTTTAGGTGACTACGAGGGTGTTAATGATAATAATAGCTATGATGATGATTGTAATGATGTCGATGACTTCTACGATCATAATTAGGATAATGATGATAATAATAATAATGATAATAATAATAATTACGATGATCATTATGACGATAACGATGGCAATGACGTCGATAATGACCATGATAAAGTCGATAATGCTTAAGAGGAATATAATTATGATGATAAATATGATGAGGTCAATAGTAATTATGATAATTGCGACGATGATGATAATAGCAATAACGATGACACTGATGATAAAGATGAGAATGATAATGAAGCTGATGACAATGACGATGACGATTGTGATAATAAAGATGATTTTAATTATAATGATAATCATAATTTCGATGATGATAGTGTTTGTGTTAATGATCGTTATGATAATATTAACGATAGCGATAATAATGATGATAATGACAATTGTTATGATGATCATGATGATGATAATGATGATAATGATGATGATGATGACGATGACGAAGGCTATAACAATGATGATGATGATCATATTGAAGATGATAAATATGATAATGACGATGATAATCGTTATCATGATGATGATGATGATGACAATAACGATGATAATGATAATAATGAGAATATAGAGGATGGTGATGATGATGATGATGATGATGATGGTGACAACGTCGATTATAAAAATGATGATGATGATGATAATGATGACGATGTCGATGCTCTTACAATTATTATGATAATTATGATGTTAATGATAGTAATTATGATAAAAATGATGATGACGATTAATATGACGATTATGATAATCATAATAATAATGATTATAACTATAACGATAATTGTAATTATATTGAGGTTGATGATGATTATAATGATGCTGTGACGATAAAGATAACGGTTTTGATCAGAATGATGATTGTAATGTTGCTTAGGTTGCTGTTGATGATTATTATGATAATTGCGACAACGTCGACTATGATGATTATCATAATAATAATGTTTATGATGCTGATAATGATGATGATGACGTCGACGACGACAATGATGATAATGATGCTGATGATCATATTAATGATGATGGCAATGTCAATGATAATTATGATCATAATAATGATGACAATAACGATGATTGTCATGATATTGATGTTGATGATAATTATGATGATGCTAATGACGAGAAAGACAACGAACATAATAATAAAATTAATCATAATGATTATGTTGACGATATCGTTGATGACGATGATGACGATGATTATATTGATTATGATATTTGTATTGAGAATGACATTGTTTATCTTGCAGGTGAGAATGCTGATGATCATAATAATGATGATGATGATATTGATTATGATGATGATGATAATAATGTTGATGATGCAGATAATAATAATGATCAGAAGAATGCTAGTGATAATGGTGATCGTGTATTTTTTTATTTTTTTTTTTGATAGCGAGAAGTAGGAGATCTTCTAAAGATGCCTCTTTGTGCACACATTGCTACCGTCGAGGTTATTCCGAAGTCACTCTGGCTTACAGTGTAATAACACTACGTGATGCTAATTATCACGGGTGCCTACCAACTAAAACCATCCTCCCCAAGAGAGAGCCAGTCCGATGGACTATTACTCTGTTATAAGTGTTAACCAGGAAAAAAGAGCTAGAAGCAGGGAAACAGTGGAAAGATGAGAAAAAACAGCGAAGTTTAATGACCCGGCATGAAACCAAGGGAGAAACTCAGTCAGTACCATACGCATCAAGGCAAAACTCGGAATATTGAGGTGTTAAAGTAGCCTTTAAGGACTACGGGAGAGAGAGAAACACATCCTGGTTAGGCATCAGACTTATAAGCGAAGAGAATTTACTTACAGATCTTCAGCCCAGCTGCACCGATAGTTGTAGGGCTGATAGCGACTTCTCTTCATGCACTGCCCCAGTTGTTGGCCCCCTTCAGAAGAGACTCGCCGGTGATTCATCGGCTCGGTCGACGAGCTGCTGACTACCACGACGGGAATTGGCAAGACTGCACGCTGCTAGCAAGAACCCGACGACTAAGCATCAGACCGCGCTGACAACCACCGCAAGGAGGGATTGCTCCCCAAGCCCAAGCATAATCAGGAGAAACTGCAGTTGGTCAGCTAGAATCAGAGAGAATAAGTGTTTGGCGCCACAAGGACTTTTCCAACCGAAAAAGTCGGAGAATCGACATTCCCGAAAATTTTTCGACGAGAATCGAACCCGTTTTTGCCAAGAGTCTGTCAAGCTAGGATGTTAGCACGCTAACCACTAAGCCATCAAGGGCTAATGATGATCGTGATAATGATATTAATGATGATGATGATAATGAAGATGATGATGATGATGATGATGATGATAATGTTTATAATAATGATGATACTTATGATGATGATTCTGAATGATGGTAATCATGATGATGATGATGATAATGATGATGGTGATGATGTTGATGAAGATGATAATGATGATGATCGAGACGTCCACAACGATGATGATGATAATGATGATGATGATGTTCATGTTTATAATAATGATGATACTAATGATGATGATTCTGAATGATGGTAATCATGATGATGATGATGATGATAATGATGATGATGATGATATTGATGAAGATGATAATAATGATGATCGAGACGTCGACAACGACGATGATGATAATGGTGATGATGATAATTATGATGATGTTGATGGTAACGATAATTACAATAATGTTGCAGATAAAGATATTGATGATGATGATGATGATGATGATGCTGATGACGTTGACGACGACGATGATGATAATTGATGATGATCATGATGATGATAATAATGTAGATAAAAGATGCTTATAATCATGATGAATATGATGAGAATGATCATGATGCGGATGATGATATTTGTAATAATGATAATAATTATGATAATAATGATGATTATCATAATTATAATAATAATACTAATTCTATTGATTCTTATAACGATGACTATAGCGATTATGATGATGAATATGATAGTCATAATGATGATGATGACTATAAATGTAAAGATGATTATGTTAATGCTGTGGTTACAAACATAAATGATAATAATGATAATGCTAATGATAACAGTAGTGATGATGTCGATAAAGATAAAGAAGTCGATAATTATGATGGTCTTGATGTCGACGACGAAGATAACAATCATCATGATGATGGTAATGGTGATTAATATGATGATGATGAATATAATGATCATGCTGTTGATGATGATCACGACTACGACGACGACGACGACGACGACGACGACGACGACGACGATGCTTACAAGAATGATGATAATGATGATGAAAATAATGATTCGGAAGATGATAATAGTATTTATAATCATTACAATGATAATAATGATGATGCTTATGAAATCAATGCTAATAACGATAACTATCGCAATTATGATCATAGAGATGATATGATGATGATAATGATGATTACAATGATAATAATAATGTTCATGCTGTGGTCGATTAAAAAGGTAATAGTGATGTTAATGATAATGATAATATTGTTGTTGATGATTTTGATAACGACTACGACGTTAATTATGATGATCATGATGATGATGATGACCATGACGATGCACTGGACAATTATAATGATGATAATGACGACAATGGTGATAGTAATAAAGCTGAAGCCGGTGACGATAACGATTATAATGATGACGATAATAATGATAATGTTGGTGATAATAATGATTATGTTGATGCTGATATAAATAAAAATGACTAGAATGATGATAATGATAAATATGATGGTGATGATGATGTTGATAACGATAACGACGTTATTAATGATAATGATAGTGATGATGATGATAATTATAATGATAATTACAATCATGAAAGAAATTAAAATAATGATGATAAAGATGACATTTACTATGTTGATAATGATGATGATAATGATATTGATGATATAGATGCCGATAATAATGATGATGGTGACAACGACGGCGACGACAATAATAATAATTATGATGATAATGATGATGATGTAGATTTCAATGGTAATCATGATTATAATAATGATAATAATCATGAATATGATAATGATGATGATAATAATGACGATGATGATGAAGATGATGATATTAATGACGATGAAAACGACAATTATGATAATGATAATAATAATCATGACGACAATGATAAGGACAGTGACGATTATAGTTCTAATTACGATAATGATGATTATGCAGATAATAATGATGATGATAATACAGATTTTAATGATAAAGATAAAGATTATGATAATTTCGACAATAAAAATGGTCTAGATAGTAATGATGATAATACAAATAATTAGGATGATTATATGTCGATGATGATAACCATATGGAAGACGGTAATGATAATGATGATAACGATGATAATGATAATATTGATGATGATGACGATGATTGAGACGATAATGAAGATGGTACTAGTGATCATGATGATAATAAAGATGACAATAATGCAGATAATAAAGAAGACAACGCTGATTTATATTATTTTAAGCATAAAAATAATGATAATGAAGATAATGATGTCGATGGTGATAAAATTGATCACAATGACGACGACCATACTAATAATAATGATAATAATGATGCTAATGATGATGATAATGTTGATGATGACAATGACGACAAAGATAATAATAGTGATAATAATGATAATGATGATGATGATAATGATGATAATGAGTTGATCATGATAAGCATAATAATGATTATATGATGATGATTGCGATGATAAGATTGATGATGATGATTACATTAATAATAATGATGATGATGATGATGATTATAATAACAGTTACAACAATGATAATAACTATGTTTTTGATGATGATAATAATGGTGATGATAATAATGATGATACAAATTTTGATGATGATAATGATGATTATGGTGATCAACATAATGGTAATAATGATGATAATGATGATGATAATGATTCCGATAATAATAATGATAGTGACGGCAACAGCACAGACAATAATGATAATGATGATGATAAGGATGGTAATAAAGGCGATGACGACGACAATAATGATAATGATGATAATAAGGATGATAGAGGTAATGACCGTGAAGAAAACAGTCAAAATTCAGATAATGATTATGTTTATGATGATGATACTCATATTAATGATGATATTTATGATGTTGCATATTTTAAAGATGGTCATTACTGATATGATAATCAAGATGATGTTGATGATGATGATATCGATGATGATGATGAGGAGGATGATAATGATGATAATGATGATGATAATAATAAGAAATTATAATAATAATAATGAAAATGACTTCTGCGATGATAAAAATGATGCTAATAATGATAATGATGATGATGATGCGGATATTCATAATGATGGTAATAATAACGATCATTAAGACGAGAATAATGATTCCAACGTTGATAATGGCAATGCAAATGATGATGATGATATGTCGAGGACGATAATAATGAGGATTATGATACTGATTGTAATGATTATGATAACGTTGACATCTACGATAATGATTAAAATGATGATAATAATGATAGTGATGATGACGATGATAATAACAGCCATAAATAAGATAAAAATGATGTTTATGATGATGTTACTACTAATGATGATAATAATGATGATGTTGCAGTTTTCCAAGATGATGATGATGGATATAATGATCAAGATGATGGTAATGAATATGATATTGATGATGATGATGATAATGATAATGATAATAATAAATAATAATAATAACAATGATGACAATGCCTTCTGCGATGATAATAATGAAAATAATGATGATTATGGTGATAATGATGATGATGATGATGATGATGATGATGATGATGATGCTGATAATGATTATAATGATAATGATAATGATAACGATGACTTTCGCGATGATGATAATAATGATGATGATGATGATGATAATGATATTGATGTGTATAATGAGAATGATAATAATAATGATGACTTCTGTGATGATAATAATGATAATGTTAATGATAATGATGATGGTTATGGTGATATTAATAATGATGATGATAATAATAGTGATGATGATGATTATGATAATGATAATGATGACAATAATGATGATGATAATAATAATTCTGGTGATAATAACGACAATAACAATGACTATGACGATGCTTATAACAATCATAATGATGTTGATGATGATGCCAACAATAATAATTTTTTAATGATGATGATCTCGATAACGATGTTATAAGTGATGAAAATGATAATGATCAGGATGTTGATGATAATAACGATCACGACGACAATGATGATGATATTGATGATCATAATCATAAAGATGATTATAATGATGATAATGCAGATAATGATGACGATTATAATGATTATAATGATCAAAATGTTGGTGATGATAATGATGATAATAATAATAATGATAATGATGATGCTGATAATGAGAATGATAATAATGATGATGATGATGATAGGTATAATGATGATGATAATAAAGATAAAAATAATGATAATGATGAAGACGACAATGATGAAAATGATGATGAAGATGCAGATTCTGATGATGATCTTAGTGATGATGATGAACAAGATGATGGTGATGATAAGAATAATAATGATGATGACAATGATTTTTGCGATAATAATACTGATGATGATGATAATTCTCATAATAATGACGACAAATACGATGACTATGACGATGCTTATGAAATTAAAAATGATGTTGATGACAAAGCTGACGATAATAATTCGTTTATAATGATGATGACGATAAGAATGGTAATTGTGATCACCATGATAATAATGATGATGTTGATGATGATAACAATAATGCTGTAAAAGACAGTGATCATAATGATATTAACAATGATGATGCTAATGATGATCAACATTTCATGATGATGATAGTAATTATAAGAATGATTATAACGGTGATTATGATATTTTTAAAGACGATGGTGATGATGTTGATGATGATAATGATAATGCAGATAATAATAATCATCGTCATTTTCATGATGATAACGATAATGATAATAATGATTATGATGATGATGATGATGATGGTGATAATGTTGATGAGAACGATAATAATAATGATAGAGATAACAATATTGTCTACGATGATAATGATGATTATGAGGATGATGATGGTTAAGATCGTCAAAATGCTGATGATAGTAATCATGATAATTATAATAATGATAATGATGATGATGATATTGGTTACGAAGACAATAATGATGATATTTATGATGATGATAATGATAATGATAATGATGTTGATGATAATGATTATGATGATGATATTAATGATGATGACGACCATTATAGTGATGCTAAAATGTTGATTCCGATGATAATAATGACGATATCAGAGAAAAAAAAAAATTAATGATGATGATAATAAACGTGATATAAATAATGATAATGATGATCACGTTGATGATAATAATGACGATATTGTATAATAATGATGATCGTATTGATGAATATGATTATTATAATAATAATGATGATGATGCTAATGGTAATACTAGTAATAAGGACGATAACAAAGACCATAATTATAATAATAATGATTATGATAATTATGATGATGACGATGTGTAAGACGAAAATAAAAATGATGATGATGAAAAGAATAATAATGATGACGATGATGATGATCATAATAATGATAATAATAATGATAATAATAATGATGACGATGAGGATGATGATAATGACGAAGATAATGATCAAGATTATGAAGACTATAATGATGATTCTAATGGTGATGATAATAATTAGAATACTGATGATGACGATGATAATGATGATAAAGGTGATAATAATGATCTTTATTATGATAGCCATTATTATGATTATGATAATGATAATAATGATCAAGGTGATAATAATGATCATTATGACTATGATGGTAATGATGATGATGATAAGGTTGATGATAAGGAAAATAAAGACTATGACGACAATGATAATGATGATGATAATGATAATGATTGTAATGATGATGATGATAGTAAGGATGATGAGATAGATAATAATGATAAGAATAATAATGAAAATAATAAGGATGATCGTGATCATGATGATGATGCTGACGATTCTAATAGTCTTAATGAAAATGATGATAATGATGAAAAAATAATAATTATGACGAGAATGATGATGATGATAATAATGATGACTGTGCTAATAATTATGATGGCGTATGCGATGATAATAATGATGATAATGATGATGATGTAGATAATAATAATAATAACGATGATGATAATATTGACAATAATGATGACAATGATGACGATGTTGATGATGAACATGAGGCAGACGGTAATGATAATGATGAGGTTGGTAACGACAGATAGAATTATAATTCTGATGACAATGATGATAAAGACGATGCAGATAATAATGATCATTCTGATGTGATGATGATATTAATGAAGATGTTGATAATAATGAAAATTATGATAATTATGATGATGATAATCATTAAAATGATTATGATGACAGTGACAATATTATTCTTGATGACTATGATTATGATTATAATAATGATAATGACGATGATGATAATGATGATGATGGTATTGTTAATAATAATGATGAGAATAATAATGATGTCGATGTCGATGACGACGATGTTAATAATAATATTGATAATTACGATTAAGATGATGATAATGATGACAATCATGACGACGACGTCTGCGACGATGATGATGATAATAAGAATGATGATTATAATGATGTTTATGATGTTGATGAGGATGATAATGATGATAGTGAAAATGATGATGAAGGCAATGACGTTACTATCATGATGATTATAATGATGATGACAAAAATTATGATGATAATGATGATAATGATGATAATGGTGATGATGATGATGATGTCGACGATGATAAAGACGATGATGATGATAATGATGACGACGATGATAATGATGATGATGATGGTGATGATAATAATACTAACGATGATGATAATATTGACAATAATATTGATGATGATAACGATTACGATGACGATAATGATAATATTGATGATTATGAAACTGATCATAATGATGATAATAATAATAATCAAAACAATCAAAACGACGATGCGGATGACTATAATAATCACCATGATGATGATAATGATGATGATGATGATGATGATGTTGATAATGATAGTATCAATGATGATGATAAAGATGATAATGATGATTACGTCAACGATTATGATGATAATGACGTCTGCGATGATAATAGCGATGTCGATTATAATGACCATGATGATTTTGATGATAATAATAATACTGATTGTGATGATGATAGTGATATAGATGATGATGATGATGATGATAATGATGATGATAATAAGCAAGATGTTGATAGTGATGATGATGCAGATGATAATCATTATGATGATAATCATAATGATTAGAATGAAGATGATGATAATCAGGATGATGATGAACATTATGATAATTATCATGGTAATGATGATGAAAATGATAATGACGATAATGTACATGATATTGATGCTAATGTTGACCGACATGATGATAATAAAAGTTATGATAATGATAAAGTTGATACTGATAATACAAATAATAATGATTATTATGATGCTAATTATGATAATGACGATGATAATGATTATGTTAATGATGATGATTATGATAATGTTCATAATTACGATGATTATAATGACAGTGTCAATGATAATCTTGATGACTATAATGATCATGATGATGTTGATGTTTATGATAATGATGATGATGATGAAGATAATAATGACAATGACGTCGACGATACTAATCATGATAGTGATAATAACGATAATGCATATGATATTGATGATATTAATGACAATCATGGTAATAATAAGAATGATGAAAATAATGATTATGATGACGATTATGATGATACTATTAATTATGATGATAATGATGATGATGATGATGGCAGGGACAACGATTATTCTGGTAATAATGATGATAATGATGAAGAAGATGATAATGATCATAATGATGTCAATGATGATGAAGATTATAGTAATGATAATCATTATGATGATGAAACAAGACAAATATTTATATCGGTCTCACAGTCAAATCAATATATAAATATTAATACTATATTTAATTCGACGTATGTGTGTCTGTAATTTTTAAAATAACACTCACACATGTATACGCGCTGCTTTATACCAAGTAAGTTCAACGCTTGTTGAAATTCGTACTTGGCGGCTTTACTTTAGAAGCTCGGAGCCAAAGGAAAAGAGGAGAGGGACAAAAGGGAAGAAGAAGATTCGTTTCGTCCCAGATCGCCTACTTGGACTCTCCAGTGTGGCTTGTTAGCGATCTGCGCCACAGACAAACACGATAGATCAACTAAAACTAGCACTGATACGCTTCACATTATTTTGCGATGGGGAGAAAGACATAGCTGGTTTGTAGGATTAAATGGAAATCAAGGAGAACTAGCATATTCCTGAAGCCAGCATCATGACCCTCCCCCCAATAGATCATTTAAAATTTAAACACTAATAATACTTTTGTCAACTGTAAATGATGAAACAAGACAAATATTTATATCGGTCTTACATTCAAATCAATAAATAAATATTAATACTGTTTTTAATTCGACGTATGTGTGTGTGTAATTTTTAAAATTACACCCATACATGTATACGCGCTGCTCCATACCAAGCAGGTTTAACGCTTGTTGAAATTCGTAATTGGCGGCTTCACTTTAGAAGCTCGGAGCCCAAGGAAAAAAGGAGAGGAATCGAAGCGAAGGAGAAGATTCGCTTCGTCCTAAATGGCGCAGATCGCTAACAAGCCACACCAAAGAGTCCAAGTTGGCGATCTGGGACGAAACGAATCTTCTTCTTCCCTCCGATTCCTTTCCTTTTTTCCTTTGGCTCCGAGCTTCTAAAGTAAAGCCGCCAAGTACGAATTTTAACAAGAGTTGAACTTGCTTGGTATGGAGCAGCGCATATACATGTGTGAGTGTAATTTTAAAAATTACACACGCACATACTTCGAATTAAAAATTGTAATAATATTTATTTATTGATTTGACTGTAAGACCGATATAGATATTTGTCTTGTTTCAACATTTACAGTCGACAAAAGTATTATTGGTGTTTAAACATTCTGATGATGATTATAATAATGTTGATAATGATGATAATAATGACAATGACAATGATATGACTGATGACGATGATAGAATGATAATACTGAGGACGATGATAATAATTATGATGCTGAGGATAATGATCATTTTGATGTTGATATAATGATAATGACGATGATGATTGTGATGATGATAATGATGATGATGATGATAATGATGAAAATATAGATGATGATGATAATGATCATGATGATGATAATGATAAAAAAAATTATGATAATAATGATAATAATGATGATAATGAGCAAGATAATGATAGTGATGATGATGCAGATGATAATTATTATGATAATGATGATAATGATGATATTGATGATACCGTTAATGATGATAAAAATGATGATGATAATGATGAGGATAACAGTGGTAATGATAATGATGCAAATTATCATAATGATCATGATGATAATAATGCTAATGATGATAGTAATAATAATAATAATAATAATAATGATGCAAATAATAATGATGATATTGATGATAACTACGATAATAATAATAATGATGATCACGACGACGACGTCGATGATGATGATATGATGATGATGATGACAATGTAAAAGACGGTTGATGATGAAGATGATAATGATGATGATAATTATGATGATGATGATGATGATAATGATGATGATGATAGTGATCAAGTTCGATAGAGACGATTACAATGATACTAATGATGGGGATGATTATCATAAAATGATACGAATTCAGATAAGGATGATGACCATGATAATGATGATAATGATGATGACCTCGATAATGATGATAATGATGATCACGATAACGACAACGATAATAATAATATGATGATGATGATAAGGATGTTGACTTTAATGATAATGATGCAGATAATAGTAGTGCTCATAATGATGGTAAAAATGATGATGATAAATATGATGACGGTTATATTGATAATAATAAGTATCACGATGACAATGACGATGACGATGATGATAATTGTGATGACAATGATAATGATGATGATCATTATGACGATGAGGAAGATGATGATAGTGATGAAGATGCTTATGATAATTATTATGATGATGATGATAATGAGGATAATGATGGTAATGATGATGCTGCAGAAGATCATACTGATCATGATAATGACCATGATAATGATAATAGTGATAATCACGATTACGACTACGATGATCATGATAGCATGATGATAATGACGATGTGGAAGACGGTTATGATAATAATGGTAATAATGATGATAATTATGATGATAATGACGATAATATATACAATGATGATGATTATGCTGACAATCAAGGTATAAGCAAGAATGATGATGATGAAGATAACGTAGACGATAATAATAACATTAGTTATCACGATGATAACAATGATAATAATAATGACGATGTAAAGAAATACGATAACGATGACACTGCAGAAAACAATGATAATGATGGTGATGATGATAATAATAATGATAGTAATAATATGAATAATGGTAATGATAAAGACAATTATGATTATCATGATGATACTGATAGCGACGTCGATGATGATGACTATTATATGGTCGATGATACTGATAGTGCCGATAATGATTATTACAAAGTTGATTAGGATAGTAGTGATAATAAACGTAATGATGATTATTATAATAGTAATTATAATGATGACAATGATAACTATGATCACTATAACGATAACGATGCTAATGACGGTAAAAATGACTATAATAAGCTTGATAATGCTGATGATAAAGATAATGATGACGATGATGATTATTATCATGATGACGACGGAGACAATGACGATGACGATGATAATAATCATGCAGATGATAATCATGATCATGATAATAATAATAATGGTGATGGTGATGATGATAACAATAATCATATTAATGATTATGACGACAACAATAACTATGAAGATTTTTATGACAATAATGATGATAAAGATGATGATGATGCTGATGACAATGGCGAAGAGAACTATAAAAATAAAGTCGGTAATGATAATGATAATGATAATGATAGTGATGACAATGATCATGAATATAATAGTTATGATAATGATGATGATGATCATGTTGTCGAATATGATAATAATGATGACGATAATAAAAATGCTGACTATGATGAGGATCATGATGATGATGATTATAATGATAAAAAAGATGATGATGATGACGTTAGTATCGTTGATTATGATTATGAAAATAATGACCATGGTTATATTATTAATGATGATGCTAACGACAAGGGCGATGTCGATAATGATGATGATAATGGTTGTGATGACGATGATAATGACGGTCACCATGTCGATTATGATAGTGATGATGATGACGATGATAATAATCATGCTTATGACGTAGACAATAGTAATAATAACAATTATAATGCACATTATGCATGTTGATAATATTGATCATGATAATAATGATGATGAAAATAGTGACGATGATAATGACGACGATGATGATAATAGTAATGATGATAATGATAGTAATCACGATTGTAACGATGACTTAAATAATGATAATAATGATAAAGATGATGGTGATAATATTAATTATGGGATGAATGATGAAGATATTGACAATAATTATGATAGTGATGATAAAGATGATGATTATCATTATGCTGATGATGATAGCAATAATTATTGTGATTATAAAAGTGTTCATAATGATTCTAATTATACTAATGTCGATGATGCTGACGATTAAGATGGTGATCATGATAATAATGAGGACTATATTGATTTCGGTAAAAACGTCGATTATGATGATAAAGATGATGATGATGACAGTAATGATGATAATGATCATGATGTTGACAATGGATGTGAATAATGATAATAATTATGTTGGTGATATCGATGATGATAATGATGTTGCTGACTATTATGATGATAACGATAAAAATAATGACAATGATGATGATGGTGACGATGGTAGTTGAATGATGATGATGATGATAATTATAACGATGACAATGATAATGATGCTGATGACAAAGATAATGACGATAACGACGTCGATTCTTATGATGATGATGATAACGATGGTGGTGATGATAATGATGCTAACGACGAGGACGGTGTTGGAAAAGATAATGATGATTATGGTGATGATGACGATGACTATGATGGTGTAACTGTCGATCATGATAGTTATATTAAGAACGATGATAATGATGGTGATAATGATGACGACTTCTATGATAATGATTATGATAATGACCATCATGATATTAATAGTCATTAAAATAATGATGATAATGATGATGATGATGATGATTATTATGACCATTATGATGGCGACGGGGGAAATAATGACTATGATATGGTCAATGAGCTGATGATGACGATAGTGATGATAATAAAGATGATATAGATGACAGTGATATTGATAATCATGATGATGATGATGACAATCACATTTTTTGTGATGATAAAGACGATGATGGTAATGATGCCGATCACGATGGCAATAACAATTGTGATATTAAAGATGATGTAAATGGTAATGATGATACTGATGTCGACAATAATGACGATTAATATGATTATCATGATGATAATAATGACGATAATGATTTAAGTATCAACGGTGATGATGATAATGATTATGACAATAATGATGATAGTAAAGATGATAATGCTGATCATCATGATGACAACGACAAAGATGACGACAACGATGATGATAATCATTATGATGATGATAATGATGGTGATCATGAGAATGATGATAATGATGATGATAACGGCGATGATGATAATGATGCTGACAATGATGATGATCATAATGATGATGATAGTCATGATAAGAATGATGCTGCTGATGGTGATGACGCTGACGAAGATGATGATGACGATAACAACATCGATCATGATGATGATGATGATGACGAGGATGCTGATGATGATCATGATGATAAAGATGTTGATGGTGATAAAGATGATGGAAATGATGATGATATTGATGATAATATTAATCATGATGTCGATGATATAGATTATGATGAAAATGATGATGATAATGATTATATTGATTATGATGACGATGTTGATGGTGATGATAAGGATGATAATCATGATATTGACGATGACGACGACGTCGACAGCGACGCCGAGAACGATGATGATGATGTTTGTGATATTAATACTGATGATGTAGAAGCTTATGCGCCAATAAAACAAAGGCCTCTTCGGTATGTTTTGAAAGTTCACAGGTTGTTAATTAAGAAAAAATGGAACACCATCGAGGAGTCTGAAAGTGCGTGGTGTTGTTGTTTCTGGTTAGCTTAAAAAGAAAACGGTAAATTCTGATTCTGCATTGACTACAGAAAAATAATAAAATTATCAAATCAACGACGCTTATTCTATAAGGCATTAACATGATTTCTTCGATAAAGCTTGAAAAGCAAATTTATCCAAAAAATAGACCTTTGCGAGACGCGTTATGAAAAACTAATGGATGACAACATTAAAGATCTTATTACTATTGCAGTACTAGGCCAAGAGTTTTATCAATATGTAAGAATGCACTATAAACTAATAATCGTACCTGCATTTTAAATCTATTATGGACGAGATTATAAATCTGAAAATGGAGCTATAGCATATACTCATATAGACGACATAACTGTAGTTACTAATCATTTTTTCAATCATATAAAGTGGCTGAAACTCGTCCGCTCAACTTTAAATAATACTTATTTTCTGAAAAACGAAGATAAGGCGGACTTTTGGTTATGGATGCTTATTTAATCCATAAGCATTCTATGTGTGTATTTGATCATTTGGACATGGTCATGCAGGTGTAGCTTCTTTCATTGTTACTCATTGAATAAGCTACTTCTAATCCTTCAGCTTGCCTATCTGGAATAAACAAAAAAACAATGTAATAATGAGCTTTTTTTTTTATAAGATACATCTGCTGCCAGTGTTAATGATTTTTTATTGTTCTCAGGGTGAAACAAATGTGTGTCTAATTTTGCAATATTAAACATTACAAGTTGCAGATTTTTTACTCTGCACATTATTTAAAATCTATAACAAGATCATGACTGAAATATTTAAAAAAAATTTTTTTTTATATTCGAATTTGCACGTTTAGCAGTTTTTAAATTGTATTGTTTTTATCTAAGAAGCTAAGAAAAAAAGTTATACTTACTGTTAGTTTGACCATTTGTCTTTCGACCAATGATAGTTTGTTCCTCACCAAATTTGTTCTCACTTTTTTTTAAAGCTTTTTAGGAAAAAACTTTTAAATTTAGAAGTTGTCTAGATTGCGATTCTACTCCAAAAAATGCTTTTTTGAAAGCTTCTACACATCAGGAAACAAGTTGAATCTTGGCGGTAACTGACTATGAGCGGTGGACATAAAAAGTTCATACCAAGATTCAACTATTTTCCTGGTATGTGAAGGCGTTTAAGAAAGTATTATTCTGGAGCAGGATTACAAATTGCAATTGTTATAACTCTTTTTGTTTTTTCCTAAAGAACAAATTGCCATCGGTCGAAGGGCAGATGATCAAAATTAGACTCAAGTATAACTTTTTTTCTTAGCATCCAAGAGGAAAAGTGTAGAAGTGCAAACTTGCTGCAGATACAAATTTAAAAAAAAAAAAAAATGTATATGCAAAATGTTGCAATCAAAAGAAAACGATTTGAATCCTGGAATTTGACCAGACATCTAGAAATGTAAATTATATGTGATAAAAATCATCAACTTATAATTCTTAGTATAGACAGCAGACAAAAATTTTGTTTCTGAAAAATAAAATGGAGCTGTCTATGAAGAAACTCAGAGAATCAAAAACTGTAACCACTTGTAAAAACTTCTTGGGTTGTTGATATACAGCTTGAGATATAGATTCTTATTCATAACCTCATTGGCATGGAGCAGGTACTCGTACTGCATCTTTCCAATTACGATGAATCGGACTAAGTTAGCACGGAAACCAAATTATCTTCTCACCTCCATACCTATAGAATCTTCAATGACTTTGCGCGCTGCATTTATTGTGATACCATCATTCACCATAGGGTGACTACAAAAACACCACACTTTCATGAGGTGATTACAACATTGTGCTCTACTACTTCAAACTTTATATGTATTTTTCTAATTATTTTTCAGTTTGAAATCTGGCAGCCAGATTCTAGATATCTTGATCCAAACACCTACCTCTTTTAATACTCTTGATTCTGGATATGAATTCATGCAGAAATCCCAGGAACCATAGAAAACTCAGTGGGTACTGTAGTTCATTGTCAGGGTACACACATACATACATAGTTATGATAAACTTGACCAGTTTAGACGACGATCACAATATATAGTAAACTGCGACGCTGAAAAAATCTTTAATGACCTGTTGTAGGCTGAATATGTTACGGTACCTTGATCAACTTGTAGGGACACTATGACAAACAAATTACACAATCATGAGTCAATCAAACATTATGATTTACTGTTCGAGGCTTCGAATATTGCTTTATAAAAAACAGGGACATAATAAATTTAAAGATTGAACCAGATTGGATTATTTTAAACTAAACAGAGACCTTGTACATTAAGCCCTGGACTAGTCTGAAATTTCTGCAGCATTCCTAAGAAGACATCATTACAACTATGATATTCTTTGTGATGTTCTTGAATTTACTGGCAGGCGATATAGGTAATGCACAAGCAGTAATGATTAAACCTAATGAAAGAGACATTACACCAAATTTCGTGAAATATTGGATAATGCATGGTCTACATATGATAGAGAACTTTGAATATCTGTGTACTTGCAAAGCTAAGCTATTAGGTTAGACATCTCTGATTATCTATCTCATCTGACGCTGCACTTCAGCTTTAAATATTCACAATTATCGAGTAACTCCTGCGATATGAACATTGAATAAACTCATTGATATTTGATTACTTTCTTTTATGAAGGTAAGGAACAACAACATTTTATAGCAGTAGCTTACCACAATACTATTTCGTGTACTGTAGCTGTAGACTACACATATGATGCGTATAACTTCTGAGTCTGCTTCTACGTGCACTTGCACGGGTAAGTACTATTATCGCTATAAATATGATACGGAAACCACACTCATATAAGAATGTTTAATACTATTATAAATAACTATACTTTCCCTGCATGCAGTATACGTAGTTATATTAACTGCTGCAGACAGCTGTATGCATGATGGGCGTGACGTGTTGTCTGCTAAAATATATTATATAGATATGAAAATACACCTAGTCTTACCGACAAATCTGATATCTGTAGATTGACGAAAAACGTTATCATTTGGTATAATCCGTAGCAAATTTTAAAAAAAATTCACTCAATGAAATTGAAGAAAGATACTTAAGACATGTAATAAAGATGTCACACTAGGGCACTCAACTCATTTTTTTGCCATCTCTGATAATTTTTTATAAATACAAAAATTCAAACTCACTGCTGCCTTGCCCCACAAAAGTACTGTATAAACAAGAATGGTTTTATTTTCAAGTATTTTTGACAAAAATAAGAGTTAAGCACCCTTCCTCCAATAATTTTGAGATCAATTCCAAAATTTGATGCGATTTCACTCAGTTGGAGAGGAGAAAAGTATGTACCGGTTAATTGGCTTTTAAGTGCCTTTTATCAAACATAACCTTTTCCTTTCACGTCCTCCTAAATGACAAAAATGTAGGATTCATACTTTTGAAAGACAAAAGAACACGATTTGATCTTTTTAAAAGAATAAATTCCTCACCTCATACTTAACAAAAAAAGAAAATTATAATTCCACTTTGTAAATGACTGAATTGTAGGATCTACTCTTTAGAAAGATGAATCACATGATTTATTCTTTTTAAAAGAATAAATTTCTTATCCCATACTTTACAAGTGAAGAAAACCAAAATTGCGTCTTAGAAAAAGACTCAATAGTAGAATCTATACAATAAAAAGATAAAGTATAAATTGCTAGTAACCTAATAAATACATTTACTCTAGAGCTTACACAACCGTATAACCTCTACAAACCTCAATAAACTGACGAGTGTAGACTTTTAAACAGTATGAAATGTATGTCTTGTTCTTTTTAAAGGAAATAATTATAACTCTATTCTTTTAAAAAGTATAAATACCGAGCTATATCCTTTGAAGCTAAAAAATTAAGTCTTTTGATTTAGAGTGTGGAATGTTCTTCCACAAAAACTATGCCAGCCTTCCTTAATTTTAGTAGGAGCCCATTACCTGCAAAATGATTAATAGACATAGATATTTCTAATGCACCAATAGACTTGAGGGACCATAAGTGTTGGGAAAATAGAGTCATACGACTCGAATCAGTAGGGAATCTAGTTGGAAACAATTCAGACAAGGCGCACGCAAAACAAGAAAAATATTACTATAAAGAGCATTAGCCGGTAATATTGAATATTGGGAACCCCATTTTGAGAAGTAATCATGTCTTATTCTCAAATGTACAGAACTATTCAGCAAAACTCGCTACAAAATTTATAGGCCTCTGTTTAATCACTTAGGTGTCGAAAGTGGTAGTGAAAGGCACCGAACAAAATGCTGAAATAGGGTCCAAAGTACATGTCTCTGATCTGAAAATATACGTACCGCCATTAAAAACAACATATCAGGCCACACCGTTACTCAAGGTAGCAAAAGTTCTGCCTACAATATGGAAACAAGGGATAACCATACCCCATTGTCCAAATAGCAAGTGGATTTGGGCATTCGAGTGCAGAAAATACCATGCATCTCTCTCGCAAGATCACCCTAAACGTCCCTAGTATACTATTTTTTGTAAAATAAACTTTCATTATTATTTCCTACCCCTATCAGATTCCAGAAATAAAAAAAAAAATGTATTTTGTTTCTTTGTTACCGCCAATCTACTAATAAATACTGATGAACCAATAAGCACACAGTGATTTTATTTCTAGTAATTATCTATTAAAAAGTGCATCACGTACATATGTATTTCATCTCATATCTATTTATACTTTCTCTCTCATTTTTACGAACAATAATCATAAACGTGTTGTATTACAACTTAAGAGGAAAAGTTTTTATTCTTCTCTTCCATTCCCTCTCTTGTCCCCTTAATACATAGAGATCTCCTACCTCGTTTTACAATTAAATTGCCAACACATTGACAAAGTTGAAAGAAGGGAAAAACGTAAAAAAGGAAAGAATATAAAATATATGTAAAAGGCCGAACAATTAAAGTGCAAGCGAGAACAAGCCTTACAGGCTAGAAGTGTACAACCATAATGACAGTAATTTTTTTTGTTAATTCTTGTATTCTCATTTTTATATATGTAATTAAAGTCTCTGCATACACTTATCAGAAACGACTGATCGTAATATTTTGTTACAAACTATTTTTTTTTTTTTCATGAATTACTTATTAATGCCATGCTATTACAACTACTGATACTACTATTGTTACATCTACCACTATTACTACGGCTACTAGTACTTCTAATACTACTGTTACCACTACTATAACGACTACTCCTACTACCACTACTCAAACTACGGATACTACTGCTACTATTCCCACTCCTATTACTACCACAACAATCACTACGATTACGACCTCTACTACTAATAAATCTGCTCCTACTACTACTACTACTACTACTACTACTACTACTACTAATACAACTACTACTACTTCTCAGCGACCACTTCAATTAGTACTGCTACGACTACTAGTACTACTACTAATATTACCACTACTACTACAACCACTACTAACACTACGGCTAATATTACTGTAAATGCTACTACTATTACTACTACTACAACTACTACTTCTACTACTACTACAACTACTACTACCACAACTGCTACTATCGGGGGTCCCTAATAGTGCTAGAATAATAGTCAAATCACCATGCTAAAAAAAATTTTGCTTATGAAAAGCTGGCCGTAATTCTATCACTTCTAAAAGTACTAGCTACTACTATCGCTACTACTACTAATCCTACTACATCTACTACTACTACGACTTCTTATACTACTATTGCAACTCCCCCATCACGGTATGCGTCACCTTATCGTAGACCGTGCTGCTTGCAACCTAGGTCGGGTGCGGGGTCATTAACACTAACGGCATACCAACTAGCCATGTATAAAAAGAAAGTGGCAGTAAATACATTCCTCTCACATACACACACTACACTGACACAAAGACGGCAGGACTTGGTTGGATTCTCTCGTCTGAGTTGTCGGGGCCTTGCTATTTGTTTGTGATATGGGAGCTCCGGGAGGTAAGGCCAATGCAGTGACCCGAATAATACCTGGCTATTACTGCTTAAAAGGCTGTACGTCTCAAAAATACAAAAGACGCGGTGGGCTAGACTATACTGGCTTACTACCGCTAAAGAGACCATACGGTGGCTTTTTCATAGAGCATTGCAGGAATCAGCTGGTACCGGGCTCTGGGATCGCAAAGGGTGGCTCGGTACTGGCGATTCAGAGAGGTGGATCCTACCGGTGCTGCTGCTGACCACAATCACCGCACCATCACACTAACACTTTTTA